>JBBBDQ010029662.1:10000-207500 GCA_037127315.1 Ascarosepion bandense | reverse complement strand
CATCAAAATTCACGGCTAAGAGTCAACCAAAATTGAAATCAAAAAGTGGTAGAAATGAAAAAATTAAAGAACACACCTTTTTTTTAAGTTAAAGGGAGATGACTACATGGCTACTAGAAGTGGCATCGCACATGAAAGAATGATATACTCCAGTGATCGTAATAAAGCGTTCGCTTTAAAATTCCTAGCACCTAAAGAAAACCGGTGCGTACAACGGTCGAAACATCGTAATAATGGCAATAAAGATGAGGACAGTAGTCCGCAAAATGTAAATAGTGTAAATACTACCTTATTTCAAAAGTATAGACAAACACATTTTTGAAATATGAAACAGGACACCAGTCAGTTAGTTAATTGATACACGTTTGGGCGATCATGTCTCTTTCGATCCATGACTGACTAGGAAGAAGAATTTCCTGCAGTAATTGTCATTTCTTTCTGCTGTAGACTCGTTGCTAATCAAGAATATAGAACCCAATCTGTTCTGCTATTCAACCCATAGCTGGAGGGAGAAAGATTGATTAATTTATTTCCCAAGAGTATTTCCACGTAAGTGAATGCAACGAATTCAACAGGAAACCACTTGTCCCGAATGCGACACAAGATTTCACAAGCTTCTTGGGGTTTTTAACATGGACGTCCTATGCGCACAGGGGCTCAGCGTTTTAAAAAAATCATCCAGCTTTTCAAAAGATTTTTTTATAATAAGTAAAGCAACAATGCCTCTAAAAGGACAGCAGTTATTGTGAGAAGAAGACAACTTTAGTGAAGAAGAATAAAGGAACAGGGTTTTTTCTTCCGTGGAGAGGTTGAATTCTCAAGAACAAAGAAACCAAATCAACGGCTTATTAGCATTATCAAAAAAAATGTATTTAACCTGGCTTTACTGTGTTTTTTCTACAATTTTTTTATGGCAATTATTCTAATGAGCTTGTAGATGTAGGGACATTGTTAATGTTTATTAAATTGGCTTTGTGTGAATCCGTCTTTTATTTTGTTTGTGGGGCTCGAAAAGGTCATTTGGGAATTCACTCCCGGATCTGATTCTAGCCTTTCGATTGGACGACGAACAAACTTCGCGTCGGTTTCCGACGAAAAGAGTCCGTAAAATTATTTGTTTCTGATAATTGAAGATTACTTGAATTTTGTTTTTAGATATTTCCTAGTTTCCTATTGGCCGAAAATCATTTCGCATCGAGGTGTGACATTTTGCGAGTTTTGTGTGTGTTAAGCAAAGGTTTTGTAAATTCGAGTAAATTCGTTTATTTCTAACAAAATCAATGAGTCAGTGCTTAGCATTTGAATCTTAAATCTAGAACTTGTTTTGTTCACAACAAGCTCTCCTCCATAATCCCTCAACCACATGAATTTGACTGAACTACTAGATTGGCAAACAGGTCTCATTGCTTTACTGCTTATTTAGCTAGATGTAACGTATACTAATATTTTTTTGCTTGCACTTTTCACCTGTGGAATTCTCTTTTGAATTCTTCCTTCCCTTCTCTGATAACTACATTCTTAAAGGATTTGAAAGCAATGTCAATTATAATCTTTTGTCTTCCTAAACCTGTTCTTTTATTGTCTGTCTCCTCATTAAAGTCTTCTCATTCTCTTTCTCTCTCAGTAACCCCTTGTATTCTTGTGACACTATCGTCTTTCTTGGGGTGAAATGATTAAAACAAAAAGACAATTTACTAAATAATATTTCTATGAATACTTAATTTTGATAACCAATGAACACTAAACAAATATTTTCTTCTTCTATATGACGTGTCCCTTCAGGACATGGTTCTCCAAGACTTTCTATTTTTTGTATGCTTTAATAAGGTTTGTCTTTAACATCAACACTCCCAGTCACAAGCCCATTAGGTAGTTTACTCACAATTTTCTTATGCCTCTCTTGCTTTTAATATACCCTATTGGTGTCAAGTTCTCTAGTCAATGTTTCCTTGTTATATGTCTCACAATTTGTGAAGAGATTGTCCAGTATTCACCGTCATATAAGAGGATTTATATTACATGACATTTCAGCACATTTTTATTTCTAACGATTTTTCTTTTCTTTTATGAACCTACCATTCATCCGTGCATTGAATGTTGCTGCCATATCTGGTTTGGTTCTCTTGCTAGATATCTTGAGATTCTCATCCCAATCCAAAGAAGGATCAGTAATGCTATTGGTCTTGATTTGGTATCTTGACTTCAGTCACTTTTTCATTTCCATGACATGGCTTCCCTCCATTTTTTTATATTTTCATGGAAGTTGTTCTAATAATGTCTTCTCTTAGTTGTTCTGATAATGGCAGCAGATCCTTTTAATGTACATACTGTTGATCGATTGATTTTTTTTTTCATGGCTTATCAGTTGAGAAAATTGTGACCGAAACATTTTGAGATTATAAAAAAAAAAACTCTTTTTTGCGAGAGAATATTGCATAACAATATGCAACAATGAATCGCAATAATTTCCCCAGATACAAATTTAGCCCATGGTTAGGAGATGGATGCATTTCTTTTTTAAGAATGAAGAGCTTTTAATTGTCTGTTATGACAAACAGATTCTCATCAACTGATATTGAATTCAGAGCTGTCTTTCTCGTAGACTGGTTACCAACCAAGGCTAGACATTTGACCTCGGTTTGCTGATACATCTTTTTTAGCTCGCTGACCCGCATATTACCCGTTCAACAATGGTAGTTAGTTAACAATGCCCAACTCTTCTCCAAAAAGAGAAAAGACGACATGAAAATCTAACATTTACAGGACAGATTGAAAGCAAGAGGCACAGAGGAATACAATGCATAATCTACTTTGTGAGCTTAAGTAAAAGGATGGCGGAAGGTTTAGCAGAAACTACACTAAAAAAAAAAAAAATAATGAACAAACAAAAGTCATAGAAAACTACATACACCACAGGTCAAAAGTTGTAAATTAAAAACCGAGTTTCCCTGTATCTTTAATGCCCCAATGTAAAGTTGTACCTCGTGTTTGCCCACCTTTTATATATAAAACTGACTATCGACAAAAACCGTCATTACTTTGAAGAAGTTTCTACTGGGGACGAAATTTGTGGAGCACGATATCTTGAGAAGACATGGTTCATATCAAAGACACAGGTTCCATTTTCAATTTAAACTTCCTAAAAAAGAAAAAATAAAGAATTAAACTCATTACCTCCTGAATTCGAAAAAATAAAATAAATGAATTTAAAAAAAAGTTAATTTGAATAAAGGAAAGTAGCCTGCGAATTACAAATTAGAGACTCCAAAATCAAGCAAGTACATAAATTTAAATATCTGAAACCCAAATCCCAAATACAGTGTAAGCTGCTTTCCAACAAAAGCTATGCAAAGTATCAGGAACAGGAAAATCTCATTAGAAGCGAAGAAATTAGTACTATGGCAATGAATACTGGACAATCTCATTACAGATGAACAAGAGACTTCAGGCAACAGAAATGTGATTGAATTGAACACGTGTGCAATGACGAAATTTTAGAGAGAATGAAATCGAAAATAACATTTATACTTAACATCAGAAAGAGACAGTAGAAACTTTCAGGGAACATCCATTCTATTCATACGCTTTTATTTTATATATATATATATATATATATATATATATATATATATATATATACGAGAGAGTGATGGATTACATTTACACTTACATATGACCGAATGTCATAGGAAAGAGGGCTTGGAGAATTTGACACTTACAGGGCATATTGAAAGACAAAGGGGAACCTACCTAATGAGCTTGTGTAAATGGATGATAGAACAAGGATTAGGAGAGATAGCGAAAAGACAAACTTAGCAAAGTTTGCCAAAGGCCATGAAATTGTGGAAAACCATTATTGCCTACATGCTGCTACTGCTACTACTACTACTAATACTACTACTACAAGAAGAAGAAGAAGTGACGTAAGCGTGCATGAATTCGCATTTTCTACGCATGCGCGTTTTTCGGCCAAATATCAGCCGGACAATATGACGCCAATAAAAGAAAATGAGAAAAAAAAATTTACTAAAAGTAAAAAAGAAAGAAAAACATTAGGATTTCCGAATGAATATTCACAAAGTGTGGGTCGAGATTCTATGATTATTGTCTATTTTATTTTGATTAGCAAGTAAATTAAAAGCTCGCATATACATGATAGATTTACAAATGAAATGCGTCATATTACACTACAGAGGATTACATTGCACAGATATCTCCTCGAATGTCATGGGGAATTTTTCGTGTATTTTTATCCTAAAGTAGATGAAGAATTCCCTATGCCATTCGAATGCACACGTGTCCCTCCTTATATACATATTTATTGACAAATGGTTATATAATAGTTAAAATATTAAATAAATTAATATTACAAATATAAGTAAATTAATATTATATACATTCAGTCAGTTAGTTAAGTGCCATACATACGTGATACACGCTTGGGCGATCATGTCTTGAAAAAGACATGACTGACTGGGCAGAAGATTATCCCGCAGTAGGTTGCCATTGCTTTCTGCGGTAGACTGGTTGCCGACCAAGGCTATAGAACCCAATCTGTCCTGTTATTTAACCCATAACTGGAAGGGTATTTGCGCATAAATGAATGCAATGAATCACTCCAATCACTTTAGACACCTTCGTAATCACCACTAGACTTCTCCAACTCTTTCCGAATCCTTTATTCTCAGACTGACACCCAAACACTGAAATATTCGTTAGAGCTTCCGGTGTGAATGCTGTTTCCAAATTCATGGCCGAACGAATTACCTCATGGTGCACTTTTTTCTCACAGACGGCATATAATCTATTCTACTATACTGTGCAAAACAAAAAACAAAAAAAACGCGAATTTACGCGAAGTTGAAAAAAATATAAAATGGCGATATTTTACCCGTCGCACACTGTATGTGAATTTTTATTTACAAAAAGCAAGTATATACGAATCTATGGTGATTTTCTAAGCATAGCTTAGATGTGGCACAAAACCGAAAGTATAGGACGCCCAGTGAGGATCGAACTCACTGCTCAAGTGTAATAGTTCTACCTAGACAAGCTTGCAAACCATTACACTACCTTACACCACCTCGAGGTATGGATCTATATATGCATATATGTGTATACATATATGCGAGCATGTAGGTGGGTGCGTGCATCTTGACTTTGTGTTGACACGTCCTGTCTAATCATCACACTTAACCAGTGAACAATTCACTTCTAACCCGTGTGTGTGTGTGTGTGTGTGTGTGTGTGTTATGCCCATGGGCATAACACACACACACACACACACACACACATATATATATATATATATATATATGCGAAGTTAAAAATATAAAATGGCGATATTTTACTCATCGGACTTTTTATATGTGAATTTTACCAATATATATATATATATACACACACACACACAAAGAGTTTGTCTCTTAAATGGAGCTGATTCATGCCGACTTCGAAGTTTCAAACGATGTCCTCACGAAACTTCGAAGTCGGCATGAATCTACTCAGTTAAAGAGACAAACTTTTTATACCTATCAACTTTTTATCTACACCCCAATATCGAGCACTTTGCTATAAAATACCAGCTTGCCAAAATACATTTTGTCAGTAAAACCACTAAAAAATAACAAACGTGGTGCTAAACATTATCACAATTAAGCACTATATATATATTTGTATGTGTGTGTGTGTGTGTGTGTGTGTGTGTGTGTGTGTGTGTTTAAGGAACTCTCTGCATTATGCCTACAAGAATGGAGACATGCCAACCCCCATTTCGCAAAATGTAGAAAATAAAACCATAATAAAAAAAATCGGTTAAAAATAATGTATTCACTAATAATATAAAAGAAATCAACTCTCAACAATATCAACTATGAACGGCTACAGCGTACTGACCGTGTTCCGATATAAAAAAAAAAGCATCCTTATACACAAAATCATTATTATATATTCAGTTTAAAAAAATCAACCTTGAGAATAGCTAATAGATTAGTCGACAGCACTGCGACCAACATATCATTTGAACACTTTCTACAAAGAAAAGAAAATACTTGTACCAATGAAAGAAAAAATTAAATAAAAGCTTGTCTATGTCAGTTATGAATTTAATAAAAATCTTGGCTTATCTTCAGTGAAACTTGCATAAAAGAGGGATTGCTGCCCAAATACACATTTATTTACTTATTTAAGTGCCATACGTGATACACGCTTAGGTGATCATGTCCCGAAAGAAACAGGACTGACTGATTTTCCTGCAGTAGGTTGCCATTATTTTTTGCAGTAGACTGGTTGCCAATCAAGTCTATAGAACCTAATCTGTACTGCTATTTAATCCATAGCTGGAGGGTATTTGCGCGTAAGTGAATGCAACGAATTCAACTGGAATTCGAAATCGAGTCTCCGATCGAGTTCTGCATCGATATTTAGTACACCACAACGCACTTCCGCAACATCATTATTAGTACAAATACAAACATCCGTTAAAACAACGCATTCATATGGTTTGGGCATGGGACCTTCAGTTTATTTTACATTTTCAGCTTTTAGATTATTTTAACTTTTAATGTATTTTAAACTTTAGCTATATACATATATATATATATATATGTGTGTGTGTGTGTGTGTGTGTGTGTGCAAAAGAAAACAATTTTGAAATATAAAAACGAAATCAAATTTCGCATGTCAGTGTAAAAAAAAAATTATGACCATCGAAGCTGACAGAAGAGACTTAATATGCGAGTGTGAAAAAAAACAAAAAAAAAAAACAAAAAAAAAAAACACGTACGCATTTTTTAAAATTCTATAACCCCAAGCAAGGCAGTAACGCCACTGATGCGCAGGGGGCTACTTAAGAGTAAAAAGATTGGTAAAGAGAAAGCCGGAAACCACATCCTAAACAGGAAACAAGGGATGAGCCTCTTCACCTGTTCAATAGACGTGGGTGGAGGGTGAACCGGGCGATAGTTTAGTCTATCTACTCCAACTCTTATTTGCCATGACTGTCTATGACCTAATTTTCCACATTGGAAACACGTTATTTTTGAATATGCAATCCACCTTAAAATCAAGTACTCTGCAAATGTAATATCGGTTCTGTGATATCATTTTCTTTCTTTCTTTCTTTCTTTCTTTCTTTTTTGCTTTCTTTTTTTGTTGTCATTTGGTCATACTGTCTGCACTTAGTACAATGTCCTTTTCTTCAATCTGTGCAGTATCATATCTCAGATTTAGAATTCTTTGACATACTTTTGCCATCATCTTCAAGGTTAATTTTGGGTCCTGCTCAAGTTTTATCAAAATGTGTGACAAATTTATTCATCTTTTCTCCTAAGTTAACCCTTGCACAAAAATTAAACTTGTATGCTTCAGAATCATGGACCCCATATAGCTCTCATATCAATCAGAGGAATGTCTTCCACAAAAGTTGCATTTTGTGAGATCAACCTTAGACACATTAAAAGTATACTCACAAATCACATGGAGAATATTGGTGTTCAGTTTGATACCCTTCTCATATCATAGGCATTGGTGAAGCTTCCCATATGCACTTGTAACTATGATAATTCAATTCATTATTTCATCATCAAGGGGTGCATTTGGATTCATCTTTCTTCTTAAATATATAAGTGACTTCATATACTTAAAGTTATTTCCATCAATCTGTATAAAAGTGTATGGGAATTGATGAAATGGTAGGGATTGTCTGACACCCTGAATTTGCTTGGACAAGGAGGTAGCTGGTGGATTACCTCTATTTTCATTATGCTAATGGTAAAGCCAAAAGCATTGCTACAGAGAAACAATTGACAAGTTCTTGGGTTTCCTCTATAAAAGTTGCCACAAGTGCAGCATCACTAGCAAACAGCAGATTATGAATGATACTAGTTCTCAGAAGTGTTTTAGCTTTGAATCACTGATGATTGAAAAGCCACCACCGGTTTGAAATTGAAATTTAGCACCAGTAACCATGTCACCAAAGACATACTTTTGCACACTGCTGAGAAGAAAGTAGGGAGATCAGGGGCCATGACACAATCTTGCTTTTTGCCATTGATAATTGCGTAGTGTATGAAACTCCGAGTCATGCTATAGCCATAGGATATTATGTATATTTATATGTGCATTGTGGTGCAGTGAATATCGATTCAGAATGACAAATCGAAAAGCCGAGTTCGAATTACAGCTGAATTCCTTGCATTCACTTGTGCGCAGGTGCCCTTGGGATGGGTGTTAATCTGTCTCTTCCCTCCAGTTGTGTGTTGGGTAATAGGACAGATTGGGTTCTGTGGCCTTGGCTGGCAGCTGGTCTGACACAGAAGGCGGTGGCGGGCTGCTACGGGATGGTCTTCTGCCCGGTCAGTCGTGTCTCTTTTGAGACGTGGTCGCCCAAAGTGTGTGTCACATATGGCACTTAACTGACTGATTAATATATACTTTATAGCTCTGTTATATTACATCAAGCACCATTTTATTAACACTAGAAAAATATTTATATATGTATGTGTATCTATCTACACATCACTCATTCAGTAATGAATTAGAGCACTCTGGCTTTTGGCGTATGATACATCATACGCTCAAAGTCTGCCTCCTTCTACAGAGCGCCTATAGCTCAAAATGAACTTTCTGACCTGCTCACCACTTTTTTTTTTTTTTAATCATATCACCCCGAGCAAGGCGGTAAGGCCACTGATGTGCCGGGGGCTACGTAAGAGTGAAAAGATTAGAAGAGAGAAAGCCGGAAACCACATCCTAAACAGGGAACAAGGGATGAGCCTCTACACCTGTTCAATAGACGTGGGTGGAGTGTGACACGGTAATTTGGCTATCAGAAAAAAACGGATCTCGATTTGTTAAGTCACAAGTTTATTCGCCTGAAGAGAGTCAAGTTTAGACTCGAAACACGTGTAGCGACACAAATGCCATTATGGACACTTAATATAAAAAATATAAAAAAAATGCAAGTAATATTATTAATAATAACAACAATAAATTTACACTTTAAATAAAACGTTCACGGCTTCTCGCACTTTTTTCTTCTATACCAATTCCTCTCGTTGTAACAACCCTATTTCTTATATATATATATATATATATATATATATATATATAATGTGTGTATATATATATCTATATCTATCTATATATATATATATATAGTGTGTTTGTATGTATACAAACACACTAAAATTACAAACTATATATATAATTACACAGTATATAATATATATATAATTACTCATTATATATATATATATATATATATATATATATATATATATACAATTACACACACACGCGCGCGCGCGCGCCCGTTCACGAATTCCTATATTATACGGATTTTATCATATCGAATATGATTAAACTCGCAAATTCGCAAATATGAATATGCTGGCTTGTGTGTACAAACCAGCATATTCATATTTGTGTATCCAGCATCAAATTCACGCTCATACGTGCGTACAGATAACCACACATACACACACACACACACACACACAAAGACGATTCAACAACTATACAAACGAATATCTTGCGTGCTTTCTTTTTCTTCATTTATCTGAACATTTTACACCTTTACATTAGAAACGGGTTGATTTTTTTCTTTCTTTATATTCAATGATTCAGATGAGCAAACATACACACATAAACATTTCTTCCCACCTGCCGCATACATACATTTGAAATTATGGCTGGCTGCGATGGGGATACAAATTACCTTTCGACAGATACATTTGCAGATGGTACATTGAAAATATTAGAAAGATCTGCGTTTTGTTTTCATTTTTGTTTCTTATTTCTTGTTTATTATTTGTTTTCTTCGATACTTTCATTAGATATTGCTGATTGGCCGATATGTAATTGCTGTTGCCTCCATAAGACATGGCGCCTGGTGCTTCTTCAGGAAAATAATGTAGTTATTAGTTTGGGAAAGTCAATGAATTAATTTGATTGCTTCGTTGCTCGATAAGTTTATATGATAGTGATAATATATATATAAAGATAGTATTTTTGATACGTTTTATTTTTCACTCTCTACAAAATTCCAATCGTGGTTTTATCGGTCTGAAATCTGGGATTGTTAAATCTTGCGTTGGGTGAGGCTCTTGAACGTAAATGGGAAGCATAAGTTATCCAAGACGCTATTTAGTCTACACATTTTTTGCTGGAACTAATTACTGACTGATTTTTTTTACGTTTATCAACGCTTTGCAGGCTATTTTAAGCCAGAAAATATTTTAGATTTTAAGAATTTTGGGAGATAATAAAATAACAACAACAAGGACTTTTGTATTTTCGAACATGGCCAGCACTTTGTGTCTGTGTTCATAGTTGATATTATTGAGAGTTAACGTCTTTTTATTATTATCAATGTATCCATTACTTTTTAACCGATTGTTTTTTATTATGGTCGTATTGTCCACAAGTATGTTGTGAACAGATGTTGTTTTTTCGTGATGATTTTCGTGGTCATTTTCGTGGTCATAATTGAGCTATGATCCGGGAGCTCTCTAAACACACACACACACACACACACACACACACACACACACATATATATATATATATATATATATATATATATATATATATATACCATAGTTAAACAACTTTTATTCTTAGAAATTAAATTTGAAAGTTAGTTATCAAAAATTAGTAGAGGTGCCTAAATACATAATATGAAAAAAAAAAATCTTATAAATAATGTTTATTATTTATGTTGTCAATTCTCAAGAACAAATAAAAGGTATAAATTAACTTTCATGCTTTATTACAATTCAAAATTTCGCTTTTTGAAACAATAAACATTACTGAAGAGTGGAGGGAGTTAAAAAATTAATGTTTTTGAGAAAACCGTTCTTTTGACACTCCATCTTACTGTGGACACGTTTATCCATGTTTACCGGTTTTTCTCTATACAATGACCACAATTACATTTTTCCTGATTTCATGGCACCTTATAAATTTATTTATATTTTTGCAGGTTTAGACACAATTTCGACGACATCAAAGCGATCGAGAAACATGGATTTTGTATCATATGTTCGCGCATATCTAATAAAATTAAAGTCGCAAATGAAAACATTTGACTATAGAGAATAAGTGAATTTGCACACACACCAGCAGTTCACTAAATTATTAAAATATGTGAACCAACCTTAAGTTTCAATCAATCGGCAATTATCCGACGTTTTGCCAACCATACCAATAAATGTAGGTACCTTCACTAAATCGCTGAAAAAAAAAACAAAAAAAAAAAAACAGCATAGTGTGAAGAAAAAAGATTCCAAACTTAATAAAAACAATGTTTTTTCCTCAGAATGTTTATGTTATTATTAAGAGGAAAGATCAAAGTATTTTTGAATCATTTTAATAAATTTTTAATCCTTTCTAACACGTTCAAAATTTTGGTAAAAAATCTTGTTTTCATTTTAGTTAGTAATCATTACGAAAGTTTACAATGGAAAATGTAATATTGCGTAACTCATTTTTTCCCCAGTGAAAACACATTAATTTTGAAATTCTTGCAAAAATCAAATAATTGTCGGATTTTAATGAAACTTTCAGAACATTAAAAATTTCTTGGTAAAAATATTTTTTCATTTGTTACCCGTCTCCATGAAAATTAATGAAATTTCAGGGAATTAAATTTTGTAAGTTAAATTGGTTTTATTAGTTAAACGCAAGACCAACTGAAGAATGGAAGACATCTATTGATTTTTTTTCAACCATTTGGGCTCTTTTTCTGAAAATCTGCTCCTAATAGTAAAATAAAAAAATGCAATAAAACTATGACATTATTTAATTAGATAATCTTTTAATTGTTTTAATAAATAGTATATATGCAGGACATTATAATCTGAAAAAACTTTCTTTCGATTAATAATGAAATTTTAAAAGAATCGTTTTCGTTTTTTTTTAATTATAATAACTTATAAAGTTTCAAAAATATTTTAAAAATATTTCAAAGACTTGTAGATGTTAGTCTATTAAGTTATTAAGTAAAGACTATATTTCCTAATCGAAAATTGAAAGATTTAAATACAAACCGTCGAGATATTGTATTTTGAAAATAATTTTTATTTATTTATTTATTTATTTATTAATTTTTTGTTGTCTATCTGAAGTTTTTCTGTGTGTACATGAACAGGTCATGTGTTTCACGGTTTTTTCCTGTAAGGAAAAAAAATGTTGACAATTTTGACAATTCCGGTCGCCATATACTTATCTCGCATCTATCTAGCTGCCATCACCTATCAAATACGGGGAAAGTTTAAGAAATAGTTTAATTGTAAATTTCATGCTATAAATAAGCACTACTTGTGTAAATCAGATTAATCTAACATTAAATTTGTTAATTTTTCAAAAATAATGCGTCACAGATGTATATTTTATTTTTGCAAGATTTTTAAAACCGAGAATTAACTTTTGTTTACAAATGTGTCGATCGCTCAAAATGGTCGAAAAATTGAAAATTTTTTAAAAATCTCAAAATTTTAAATTCCAATCAAATAATTACTGTTTAAAATTTCTGTTTCAAGAAAACTTTTATTCTTAGAAATTAAATTTGAAAGTTAGTTATCAAAAATTAGTAGAGGTGCCTAAATACATAATATGAAAAAAAAAAAATCTTATAAATAGTGTTTATTATTTATGTTGTCAATTCTCAAGAACAAATAAAAGGTATAAATTAACTTTCATGCTTTATTACAATTCAAAATTTCGCTTTTTGAAACAATAAACATTACTGAAGAGTGGAGGGAGTTAAAAAATTAATGTTTTTGAGAAAACCGTTCTTTTGACACTCCATCTTACTGTGGACACGTTTATCCATGTTTAGCGGTTTTTCTCTATACAATGACCACAATTACATTTTTCCTGATTTCATGGCACCTTATAAATTTATTTATATTTTTGCAGGTTTAGACAAAATTTCGACGACATCAAAGCGATCGAGAAACAGAGAGAGATAGGAAAATATATAAAAGAATATTGTTTTCCAACCAAATAAACACTTCGAGAAACATAATGTTGATACAGATATTTTTGCTTTTGGTTGTTTTTAACCTATGCTACAGTCTGGATTTTACTTATTATGTCGAAGATGGAAAAAGTCCTGGCGCCTTTGTTGGTGATATTGCCCACGATACGCACGTATTGGATAGCCTGTTACCCCAAGACCGAAAACTGGTTCGTTTTAGCCAAATGCGTGAAGAGACTATCGGTACCTCTCAGCTGTTTCGTGTCTCGCGCAACACAGGAAAAATTTACACCGCCCAGGCACTCGACGCGGAATCGATTTGTGTCCGTAACGAAGAATGCTTCAAGATAGTTGATGTGGCCGTACGTAAAAGAGAGACTTTTATCAAGATCTTGGAAATCAAGGTCATTATCCAAGATGCCAACGACCATCAGCCAGAGTTTCCTGAGAAAGAGGTTAGCATACAGTTTTCGGAAAACGATGCTAAAGGAACTAAAGTTTCTATTCCGAACGCCATAGACGGAGACGTTGGAATCCTAAATTCTCAAATCACTTATCAGTTAGAGAAGAACAAATATGAACCATTTGCCTTGTCTGTTTCGAAGAGTCTCGACGGAACGTCAAAGTTAAGCATAACTCTGGAAGAAAGACTTGATCGAGAAGTGAAAGACTCGTATATAGTGCAAGTGATCGCAAAGGATGGTGGATCTCCTCCGAAACAAAGCGTTCTCGATGTCCACATTGCCGTGACAGACGTGAATGATACACCGCCAGTTTTTTCACAGAATGTCTATAATGTCTCAGTGAAGAACGAACACGAGAAAACATTTCCGATTGTCGTCCTCTCTGCTACCGATGTCGATTTAGAACAAAATGGTAAAGTTTCTTACCGTTTCAGTTCCCAAACATCTAGTATCGCAAAATCGCTCTTCGATTTGGACGAATCCACTGGAGAGATTTTTCTTGGTAAGGACTTTACCTTCGGGCAAAAGTTGGTTTATAAATTATATGTGGAAGCCACAGACGAAGGCAATCCTCCCTTAAGTTCGACAGCCAAGGTCGTTGTGTATGTCATCAACCAGCAAAATAATCCACCAGTTATAGATGTCAATTTTGTGTCGGCCTCAACAGGGAACACGGCCAACATTTCCGAAGATATTGCAGTCGGAAGTTTCATTGCTTATGTGAAGGTCTCTGATCACGATTTTGGTCTGAATGGCGAAGTTATCTGCGATCTCCATCACAACAAATTTCAGCTCCAGAGTTTGGGAACAAAAAAATTCAAGGTTATCGTCAAGGACGCTCTTGACAGAGAAACACGTGATCATCACGACATTACGATAATTTGCAAGGATAAAGGCACCCCGTCCCTGCAGAGCGAGAGTAAATTTTCAATTAAAATTATAGATGTTAATGACGTCCGACCACAGTTCACCGAAAGGACATTCAAGTTTGTAGTCGGCGAGAATCAAAGGTCTAAATTTCCAGTTGGTTTTATAAATGCCACCGATCCGGACCTCGGGCTCGGTGGTCAGCTGACTTACTCTCTGCTTACTGACCAGAAAGATTTCCTACCGTTCCAAATTACGGACAACGGGCAGATTTTGACGCTTGTCTCACTGGATCATGAATTTCAGGACATCTACGAGTTCCAGGTTTTCGTCAAGGATAACGGGAAGCCACCTTTGAACAGCACTGTCAAGATTATCGTCGAAGTTAAAGATGAAAATGACAACACCCCATATTTCACATTCCCTAGTGTTAACCCGTACAGTTTGGATGTTACTTACTACCCACGCCATACCAAAAATATTACAGTTTTAAAAGCCTTCGACAGGGACAGTCGGGAAAACGCGTTTCTTAAGTACGAAATATTCAAAGGTAACGACAAGCAGCTTTTTACTCTGAATCATTATTCAGGATTGCTCTCATTCAGTCGGGACTTGAATCAGCAAGACGCTGGAGCTTATGACCTTCAGTTTATTGTCAAAGACAACGGTATTCCAATTCTTAACGCCACGACAACCGTGTTTTTAACGCTGACCGTGAGTAACAAAACACTTGAAATCCTCAATACGGCATTATCGCAGCCAGAGGATAAAGTCAATATGTTTCTTTTGATTGTAATCGTGTTGGTGGCTGTAACTGTATCAGTGCCAGTTACTGCTAGCGTTTCCATATGTTTCATTCGTTGTAAAAATCGTAAAAATGGTTCGCTCAGTGCCGGAGCCAATCCCTGTGCCAAACACATCAGCGAAGAGCGACACTTGATGTGTCCTTCCCACCTCGACTCCTCGTGGGCTGACGTTCCTGGCGATAATAGGACGACAGAACTGGACACTGTGAGAAGTTCCCACCAGACAAAATCAAGGAGGGGGATTTATCCACGTGACCAGTTGGACATTAGTCAGAAGAGTTCTACTTCCGGTACAAAGACGTACAAAGCCAAGGATATCATATACCAGGTAAGTACAAAAATTGTTTTTCTTTTTTTCTTTTTTGTTATGGGGGAAAAAAGTGAGAAGGCAAGTGTCTTCAAGGAAAAGTGTGAATTGCCAAGACGGTATTTCAAGTTAAATTACGTCTTAGATCCAAATAAACTTCTTGGAAATCAAGATACTACATTGAGTGTGAAAAACCGTTTCATGGTAAAATCTCTAAGGGGAGGGGGGAAATTATGAAAAATAAAACAGGAAAATTTTCGATTCTGCAAATCAATGTAATCGATACTGATTTAGGCAGCTCGACTTCTGTCACTTTCTCAGCAACGAGATATGGTGGCCTTCTGTTTTTCTACAAATATTTTCACGGCTTTTACCCTAATGAGCTTATCTCTCTGGTGCCCCCTCGACACGAATTTACTAGACGGCAGTGAAAACAATCTAATGTAACCGCTGCTTCTACTCATCAGATTATTTTCTCGCACTTCCCGCCTTTGGAACTCCTTTCCGTACACTTACTTCCCTGATAGCTACAACCTCCAAGAGTTTAAATGCAACATCAATTGCCATTTTTTATACCCTTGATTCCCATCTTTCTCTTATCCTTTCCCCGACATCCCCTGTATCTTGCTTTTTTTTTTTTTTTTTTTGTTCTTCGTCTATCTTGCAACCCGAGTAGCAGTTAGTCCCTTGCTTGGAGTGAAAGGATTTAAAAAAAAAATCATTCATCGGACTGTAGCCGCCATTTTAGATAAGCAATTGTCTACAAGTTTTATACAATTTATCATGAATAGAGCGACTGTAAACACATAAATAAATTGAATAATCAACAGTAAAGATGGCTCGAGTTATGGTGTCTGATATTTTCTCCTTTACATTTTTATTCACACTTCTTTGATCTAACGTGACACATCGGTTTCTTTTGAACTAATTCGCGTTAAAAATACCGAGCTGGCTCGGGGACGGATTTGCATATTTAAAAACTTGAATTTTATTTTTTATACTAATGTACAAAATACAAGCCCTAAGAGCCACTTAAGGCATAGGGTTTCTATGTGGTATTGTAACAGTGTAAGAAAAGACAAGGAGTGAAGTTCATGGAGTTATGCAGGAAAGCTAACGGTTAACCATAAACTTGAAGAGGTCAAGATTTATTTTTTACATTTTCATGCTCGGGTTCCCCACCATAAACGCGGCCTTATGTCACATCACATCTCAATGGGTAGGCGAGGTAAATATCTATACATACAAATGCATATACACATAGGAGTAGATGTTCATCCCTTCCTTTATTTTCTGTTTAAGATTGGGTTACCGTTTCCTTCTGTCATTTAACTGCTTTTTACTCCCTTTGAATCTCAGTAGCATCACCATCTTACTTAAGACAAATTGATGTGTGCGTGTGTATTTATTATTATTTATTATTATTACTTCAAACGTCATTTTTAGTGGATACCCGTGTTTGAGTAGAAGTTCTGTTTATTTCTTCTACCGGTTGCGCACTTGAGAAAAGTTAAGAAAATATGCTTACCGACAGAATACGTTTTCTTTATTAAGTTTTCTCAAATGCGCAGACTGGTAAACAAAATGACGTTCTTTTTTTTCTTTACCTTTTTTTAATTAAAAAAAGATAAAAAGAGCGTCTACTAAAAAAATTGTCACTACAAATACCGTTTGAAGTAATAACAATATGTCTGATTATAAAATAAAATTCATTAATTTTTTATATAGGGCGTTCCATTAAGACAGATCAAAGTTAACAGTTAATAAATTAGTGTTATTGGTAAAATTTTATTGATTTCATTATTGAATCCTGTTAATTGAGTCGTAGCAATTACGTCTAAAAAATAATATCGCCCAAATGTCCGCCAAGGCTTCGGCGATACACCTCCACTCGATGGTCAACATTTTGATGACCAATATACCTTATTATCTCATTCTTCAGCAGTTGAATTGTTGTTGGCTTGTTGGCATAGACCTTAATTTTGAGATGACTCCAAAGGAAGAAACCTAAAGGCGTCAAATTGCACGGTCGTAGTGGCCAATTAACATCAGTTTCGAGAGATGATGCGACTTGGGAATTTCTCTTGTTTGAACGCCCATTTTCGTAATAGGTTTCGATAACTTTAACACGTTGTTCGACTGTTGATTTTTTTATGGTTTTAACCGCCAAAGACTGAAGTTGTTAAATCTGAAAGAAACTGAAAAAAAAAATCATTAAACGCTTAAAATTAATTCACATTTAAAATCGGTCTATGTTACTGGAAGACTATATATATATATATATATATATATATATAGAGAGAGAGAGAGAGAGAGATTTTCTAAACCTATATTGTTAAATATAACAGACAAACAATGTCTATATGTTTAATCATGAGCCATTCTAAACATCGTATTTTGGTTTTAATTTAATTTAACAATTGTCGTGAACCCGGTTAAAGGTCCGGTAAGAATAACGCAAAACAACCAAATAGGAAAATACGAATACATATTAAATACGGAAAGAATACAATACTTGGAACTTAGTAGGAACGATAATACGAGTTAGTGTGGAATACTATGATTCGACCTTTGGCCTTAGAACTGGGATTCGTAATGGTTGTTAAGGTAGCAGCTTTCGTAGACCGATTTGTTTCTGATGAAAGGCCGAGGCCGGTCTGAAATGTCATATATATATATATAATAGAAATAAATAAATACTGTCAAAAAATACATTTTTAAACTTAAACTTTTTAGTAGTTTTAAGACAGTATACGTGGATCATCATTATGCTATATATATATATATATATATATATTATTCACTAAAGAAATATATATTTATATTATTCACTAAACCTGTATATATTATTCATTAAAAATAACGTTTGAAGTTAATAAAAAAAAGTCTGATTAAAAAATAAAATTCATTAATTCTTAAGAAAGATATGCCATGTTGATGTTATTGTTATAAAACAATTTCCTATCATCATTTTTTTCTGATTTTATTTCCCAAGTATGGAAAGTGTGTATTTGACACGCAACAATGTTTTCACTGTCATGGCTTAAGTGTTACCGTCTTCGCTTGTTAGCTTTTCTGGTGTAACCATTTTTTTCAGTGTGCGTGATGTGTCTTGGTTGATTTGATTTTTTTAATCGTGCAGTTTTATTATTTCTCTTAAACCATGATGATGTAGATGAAAAATCAAGATATGTGTAAATTAAGACAAGTTGATTTTTCACTTTTTGAGAAAATTTACAATGCACTCTATGAGAAATTATAAATTATAATAGAAATTAGAAATTAGAAGTTTAATGTGATAAATGTTGACACTAAAAATAGATTTTACCAATTTTTGAGCACGGAATTTTAAAGTTCGAATTCCAGTTGAATTCCTTGAATTTACTTACGCACTAATACCCTTGGGAAAAGTATTAATCCGTTTTTTTCCTCCAGTTATGGGTTAAATAATAGGACAGATTGGGTTCTATAGCCTTGGCTGGCTACCAGTCTACCGCAGAAAGCAATGGCAACCTACTACGGGATAATCTTCTGCCCAGTCAGTCATGTCTCTTTCAAGACATGATCGCCCAAAGCGTGTATCACGTCTGGTACTTAACTAACTGTGTTTTAAATATCGTCCAAAAAATCCTAATTTTCCCAGGTTTTTGCTTAGAAACTGACTTCAGAATTTGACTATTTCAATAATAAATCTAAATCTTTTTATAATTTTTTGAAAGATTTCATGTTTGTCAACATATGGTATATATATATATATATATATGTGTGTGTGTGTGTGTGTGTGTGTGTGTGTGTGTATAATGTATATATAAATAGACTCGGTGTACAGAGTTTAAATACAGGCCTAGGTTGTTGCGTTCACTTTCGCACGAATATATTTTTCTCTCACCTTCTTCGAGCTATGGGTTAAATAGCAGAGCTGACTGGACTAGCTTTGATCAAAAAACTCAGAAACCAACCTGATTAAGGTCTCTGTAAAATTATATATATATGGTATGTGCGTTGTAGTACAGTGGTTATCGGAGAGCCGAGTTTGAATTCCAGTCGAATTCGTTGCATGAACTTACGCGCAAAGGTAAGATATTAATCCGTCTCTTATCCCTCCAGCTATGAGTTAAATAGCAGGACATATTGGATTCTATAGATTTGAGTGGCAACCAGTCTAACGCAGAAAGTGATGACAACCTACTCCGGGAATATCTTCTGTGTAGTCAGTCATGTCTATTTTGAGACACGATCGCCCATCACGTATGGCATTTTACTGACTGACTGATATATGGTATATCCTGCTTAACCGGTTATCGGTACTGAAAATGGAATCGGTGTACCGAGTTTAAATACAGGCCTAGGTTGTTGCGTTCACTTTCGCACGAATATACTTTTCTCTCCCCTTCTTCGAGCTATGGGTTAAATAGCAAAGCTGACTGGACTAGATTTGATTGAAAAACTCAGAAACTAACCTGATTAAGTCTGGTCTCTGTAAAATTATAAACTAGTTGTCATCATTTTAACCCTTAGGTCTTTCTAACAAATGTATCAAATATATCCTGTTGGAGAGCATATTTTCTTCAATTTTATTCAATGAGCAAACCGGTAGATGAAATAAACACTGTTAGAAAAAATAAAAAATAAAAAAGACAGAGCTTCTACTCATTTCCTTCTATTGGTCGGATTCTGTGAATAGATTCAGCAGTTAGTTTAAAATAGACATGACTGCAGTACATGTGGTGACCCAAATACTTAATAGCTTGTGAACGTGACAAATGGTATCTTTTGATGTTATCGAGTGTTGGTGATTGATTTCCTTGTTTTTTTTTAAGCATCAATCTTCTCAAAGATGAAGGAGAAACTCAAAGCAACAGAAATGTGGTTCTACAGAAGGATGCTAAGGATACCATTGTAACGGAAGCGGTTGGAAAGGAGAAACAAATGATAGACGCTTGCTCTCAGAGAGACTTTTATATACACAGAATTATTCATATATACAAATGTCTATACGTGGAGAATTGCATATCACATATATCTACTGTAAAGTCAAGTATAAGGAGGAACAAAAAGAAAGGCCTTATATATAGTTTGGAGTCATGGCCGTATATGACGACTGGGCACACCGGGCACGGATCCGAGCCGATCCGTGCAATCATAGTGAAAATCCGGGCAAGGAAAAATGTCTTCGTCAGAAATCAAACTAAACAATTCACAAAGAAAGAAAGAAAGAAAGAAAGAAAGAAAGAAAGAAAGAAAAATGAAGAAAAAATTCTACTCCAACAGCTTTCCCGCCTGTGGAACTCCCTTCCACAAGTCTGCTTTCCCGACAGCTACAATCTCCAGGTGTTTAAATGTAGGGTCAATAGACACCTCCTATCACACTAACTCCAATTATTCTCAGAACACTCTCATCTACCCAACCCTCATTTTCTGTATCCTTACCCGCCTATCACCCACCCTCTGACATTTCTCCACTCTATGTAGCCCCCTGCGCAGTAGTGGCAGTGACATGCCTTGCTCGGGGTGAAACGCTTATATAAAAGAAAAATCTGTTTGTTTATTTATTAATTTTGGGAGAAAAGACTGGTTATACTCAGAAAGTTCGAACCCGATTTCCTGCTTTCGTTCACGTTTTGTGTCTAATTTCCATTGGAATAGCCGCAAAAATCCGCAAAAATCATAGTTTCAGGAAACAGATGGCACTGATGACGTCATCACCTTGTCAACTAATAATCCTGGCAATTTTCTCTGTGCCCGGTTTTTTTTTTATGCATCAGCTACGGCCCTGTTTGGAGTTACTTCTTGTCAGGAAAAGCCATTGTTCTGATTTCAGAATTAGAGGTGCCGGATTCTTCTATATCCTTGTGGGATAAGGCAGGATTCATCCCAGCGAGGTACGCCAACAAGCTGCAGGGAGAAGCAGAGTTAGCATAGCTTTCCTGGGTTCATCTATATCCCAGCGGGATACGGCAAGATTTATCTCTGTCCCAAAGGGATACGCCTGCAAACTGCTGCTGGGAGAGGCAGAGTTAGCCTCAGTCCACCTAGGTGAAGGGCCTAGGCAGAAGAATAATCTTCTCCTTTGGTTGCTGTTCGCCAACTGCCTACTGATCACCTCGAGTAATGGGAGATAAGCCCCTTTTATATCCTTACTCCATGGACCGAATATGTTAGCAACAACGAGGTTTTGGAGAGTATAGAAACAAAAAGCAAACTTAGGCTTAATATGAGGAAGAGACAGTTGAAGTTTCTGATACAGTTGAAGTTTGGATAACTTGATACTCACAGGGTGGACAGAGGGACAGGGGGAAAGAGAGACGGGACAAACAGCACATGGCATACTTGATAGGTTGAAGTAAATGGATGACATAATAGAGGTTGGGAGAAATAACAAGACAAAATATATTAAGTGCTACAAAGGACAAGAAAATATGAAGGCCTACGTCCTGAAGGGACACGACACATAAAAGAAGAAGAATCTTCTCCTATGTAGGAACTAAAACAACTAAATAAATTAAAATGAACAAAATCGTAGGTAAATAAATGTGGTGAAAGTGCGGTTACCTCCTTTAGTCATGTTGACACGTGACTAAGGTAATTGAGCATGCGTATAAAAAGCAGCGCATTTTCAAGTGTCTTTCGCTTTCCCCTTCTTTCTGTTTGAAAAGCAACTACTGTCTATTGAAGATGTAGGGTGTACGTTCCTTCACGTGGTCGCCAAATATGTAGAGTGCGTCAACCATGCCTGGTACAAGGCCACTTCCAAACATAGCCGACAATCCCCATAATTTTGAATATCATCAGGCGTTTGAAAAGTTATAAGTGGAATTTTGTTTGCTGCACATTAACATAAATGTCTAAGAAGAAAAATGTTCGATGAAAAACAAGTAATGAGTTAAGGTATCAACGATTGTAGAAATGTTCGTAGTAGTAATTTGTTGGAAAGATTTTATATGTATGTATGAGCGTTTGTTTGGTAGGAATGTCTTTGAATGGAGAAGAAGAAGAAGTAAAAAGAATCAGCACACGAGAAAGAAGGAGAAGAGAGGACAATGTGCGACGTGACCCGGGTCGACGTGCCCGGGTCGACTTTAAGTTTCTCTCGTTACATTTTAGTTGTGTGTCTCTCTGCCTCTCGCTGCTCATTTGACTGTGTGACTGACGCTGATCGGAGCATTTTATAATTTAGATTTTACGCATTGGATCGCTAAGTCTTTTTGGTCTTGCAAATTGCTCCATTGGTCAGAAAATCAATTTAATATCTACTCGTGAAATACGGTTTTGACTTTTTCTTTAAGCTCGTGGTCAGTCCTTTTTTTGTTTGGCAAAACCTGAATTTCACACGTCATTGTGAATTTTTGTAAAAGTGAAGAAGAAGTTGCTTTTATTTCTTAATTTCCTTTCTACACATTATCATGTAAGCTAAATAGCCTTTTGCAAATATCAAGCACTCAAAGTCAAACACACAGAGTTGTTTTTTTATTTTAGATAAAAATGTTTTTTTCTTTTATTCATTCATTATTTACTTGCGGAAACTTTGGTTGACTCTTCATTTAGTCGAACCAGATATAATGACTCCAACACTTGTTAGTACCAAACTTTAGCACTCGGTTCTCTGACAAAAGTGAGGCTTCGCAAATAATACCTCAACATGGGGAAAATATGGCTTCTCCAGAAAGGCCGATTTTCTGATAGGCGTTTTTTTCCAACCCTTCCTGAATTTTCTTTCGTATAAAACTTGGTATTAGCTTCGGTTTTGTTCAACTGTGACGTTCTTGTTAAGAAGACAAAGAAGAAGAAAAAAGATAATGATTGATGAATTAAAAAAATGTGGATAAAAATTTTAAACAATTAATCTTAGAACATAAAAAAACGACAATGGAAGTGCTATGCAAGGAAAAATTTCCCCCATTATTATCGCTGGGTTCACACTCCCCCCACGTCTATTGAACAGGTTAAGAGGCTCATACCTTGTTCCCTGTTTAGGATGTGGTTTTCGGCTTTCTCTTTTCCAATCTTTTCACTATTATGTAGCCCCCCTGCACATCAGTGGCGTTACCGCCTTGCTCGGGGTGATACGATTAAAAAAAAAAAAAAAAAACAAGGACGGAACAGAATAGTTGAAAGAAAAAGAATGCTTTGTTCTCAAAAAATTTGTTTATACTACTATGTCATGCACAATAGTTAGTGGGACAAATAGTTATATATAAATATAAATATAAATATTTGTCCCACTAACTATAACATATATACAATAACAAGCAGTGTGAAAAGATATTTCAACACTCTCCGGCCATGATGATTTCATCTTATCCAAAGGGAGATAATCGCCTTTTGCGTCTCTACAGTACTTATAGCATTTAAAAACTAAGATTGGACTATTGGTTGGCATTCTTCTTCTTTATGTGCCGTGCACCCTCGACTTCCGCTCTCTTGTAGCTCTTAATAAATTTTTTGTTTGTTATTTATCCATCCATTATGTCATACGTTGTTTTCCTCTGCCTCTCTCGCCAATTTTTCTTTTTATTATCAGTTTTTCTAAGCCGCACCTTCCCACTTCCTCATCAGAGCTTATTTCATGCATCCAGCTAAAGATTACTATATTTTTCAGATGCTCCGTCGTCACATGTTAATTTTTCCGTTTGGTTTCACCCAAACAGAAAAATTAACTTTAATTCTTTTATTAACAGCGTTTGTTTCTTTAAAACTTCTTTCTTTGCCAGGATTGATATTCATTTGAAAGAAGAAAAATAAAACTAACTTCAAGCCAACAAAACAAAAATAGATCATTTGTCCATTGCAAAATATCTTAATATATTGTAAGTAAAGTTCCAGACAATGCCTGCGTCATTAAAATGCAAGATTACTTTGAACAGTCACGCTGCCAAAACAAATATCGAATATAGAAAAAAATCGTGCATTAATAATATTGATTTGTCTCGAAAAATACTGTGGGAAACAGATATATTCTATCTTAACATCTCAACACCTTAAGCTCTAAATATTCTAATTTAAGCTTTGTATAAATTTACTGTGCGTCGTGGTACAATGGTTATCGGCTCCAGTTGCATTCAATTACACCCAAATACTATTGGGAAAAGGTATTAATCCATCTTTTCTCCCTCTAGCTTTGGGTTGAATATCAGAACAGATTGGGTTCTTTAGCCTTGGTTGGGAACCAGTCTATCGCAGAAAGAAATGGTAACCTATTACTGGAAAATCTTCTGCTTATTCTGTCATGTTGTGGTGATATCGACCGAGCAAAAGTGATGGACCGGATATTTGTGCTTTCACGACCAAAAAGCAAATGACTAAAAGTCGTCGTTGCGCATCCCGGTTCGCGCAGATGTTCCGGTTGAAAAATAAAAATTTATCAAATATTAAATTTCCATTTCACGAGCCTACGCGAATTTTATTTATCAGCCAATGGGAAGCCCAGAATCAAATACAAGTTTGAAATCCCAAACGAGCTGCTGTGATCCAAAAAGCAGATATAAAAAGAAGATACAGACCCCAGCAGGCAGACCTAAAGGAGAAGAATGTAATCAATATCCCCTTGACCTAAGTCAAGTGGCTACTACGCTTGCCTCTTTTCTTTTCCCCTGTCTTAAAACTACTTACTGACTTAAGGAGCGACTACATCAAAGACACTCCTCATTTACACGCTCCCCACATTCCTAAGACTTAAATCACTTTCAGCTTATTATTTGCCATTAACATTTTAACCTCCGTTGGACCTATATTTCAAGTATTACTTCAATTGTAAAAACCTTAATTGGTATGTGTATAAATATAAAACGTTATTTTTCAATTCTATTTGCTTTTCTTGATTTTATAATCATTTTATGAATTATAGTGGGTTATCTACCACAAGGCAAAATTCCGTTAACCTGCAACAATATACAACTACCCTTCTCTAGAACGGACTCCCACTACAACTAGAAAAGGAATAGTTAAGCAACCAACTATAATGTCCCGAAAAGGACATGATCGCCCAAGCGTGTATCTTTATGACACTTGACTCACTGATAAATGTATTGATCGAACAACTGGAATTTTCAGCAGGTAAACAATAAACATTTATCAAAATCCTTCAATAAAAAGATATTAGATCATTGCAAAAGTTTGTGCTCGATTGAAAAATGACCGTAATAAGACACTGGCGTTTGCTTTGATGCCGATTTCTGATGTTTTTATATTGAAACCATGCAACCATCTTTGCTGAATGTTAAATTTTGTTCCATAAATGAATGCCTTAAAGATGAAGGATGAAAAATTGCACGTTTCGCCATATAATGATCTATGAATTTCAGAAAGGAGTCAGCGTCGGAATTGCGACAAAAATCATTCTGAAAGTCATTTGGATCAGGATTCCGATCTTCGGGCGATTAAAAAAAAATAGTTTTGCAGATTCCATTAGGATGATTTTAAACCTAAACGATCAACCACGAACCGGGAAATTTTTCGACGTCGACGAAAAGAACTGTGGAGAATAGCCCAAAGATTTCGATGGAAGAGATTGGTAAGAGTTTTGAAACTGATATCTCAACTTCCTTCCGCCATTTCAAGGGATTTTTTTAAAATCAAAAAGAAAGGTATCATTTTCCACCACGACACCGCAAGATCTCATTTTGCGAAACAGACCCTGTAGAAACTTAAAGAACTGAAATGGAAAGTTTCTACCTATGAAGAGACATAGATAGATAGATAGATAGATAGATAGATAGATAGATAGATAGATAGATAGATAATGAAAAGACGACATAGATAGATAGATAATGAAAAGACGACATAGATAGATAGATAGATAGATAGATAGATAATGAAAAGACGACATAGATAGATAGATAATGAAAAGACGACATAGATAGATAGATAGATAGATAGATAGATAGATAGATAGATAATGAAAAGAAAACGACATAGATAGATAGATAGATAATGAAAAGACGACATAGATAGATAGATAGATAGATAGATAGATAGATAGATAGATAGATAATGAAAAGACGACATAGATAGATAGATAGATAGATAGATAGATAATGAAAAGACGACATAGATAGATAGATAGATAGATAGATAATGAAAAGACGACATAGATAGATAGATAGATAGATAGATAGATAGATAATGAAAAGACGACATAGATAGATAGATAGATAATGAAAAGACGACATAGATAGATAGATAGATAGATAGATAGATAGATAATGAAAAGACGACATAGATAGATAGATAGATAGATAATGAAAAGACGACATAGATAGATAGATAGATAATGAAAAGACGACATAGATAGATAGATAGATAGATAGATAGATAGATAGATAATGAAAAGACGACATAGATAGATAGATAGATAGATAATGAAAAGACGACATACATAGATAGATAGATAGATAGATAATGAAAAGACGACATACATAGATAGATAGATAGATAGATAATGAAAAGACGACATAGATAGATAGATAGATAGATAGATAGATAATGAAAAGACGACATAGATAGATAGATAGATAGATAGATAATGAAAAGACGACATAGATAGATAGATAGATAGATAATGAAAAGACGACATACATAGATAGATAATGAAAAGACGACATAGATAGATAGATAGATAGATAATGAAAAGACGACATAGATAGATAGATAGATAGATAGATAGATAGATAGATAGATAGATAATGAAAAGACGACATAGATAGATAGATAGATAGATAGATAGATAATGAAAAGACGACATAGATAGATAGATAGATAGATAGATAGATAATGAAAAGACGACATAGATAGATAGATAGATAGATAGATAGATAGATAATGAAAAGACGACATAGATAGATAGATAGATAGATAGATAGATAGATAGATAGATAGATAGATAGATAGATAGATAGATAATGAATTATTTTAGTAGAAATATTACCTGGATGTGCATTGTGGTGCAGTAGAATTCAGTATATGTAGGATCGGAACGTATGGCACTTTGACTGACTGATTACGTATCGAGTATAGTGCGAGGTTTATGATTTTTTCCGCAAAATGTGGGTTCGAATTATACACAGGTTTTTTTTTTAAGAGATTCAAAATTATGCATTTTCAGTGGCTGGTTGTACGATACGCAGGTAGTTTTTCTGCATTTCACCAGTTACCGTAATATACCTGATATGTCTACAATACATTTTTACCGTATCTTTTAGCTAACCGTAACGGTGAAGGTATGATCCTTATTGCCTCACGTATCCTTGCTTGTTTCTTTGAGTTTGTGTTTGAGTGGGTGAGTTTCGTTTAACGGCATGTCAACCTCTGTGGGTTATTTAATGTCAAAAAAATGGGGTTTTAAGGTATTTTTGTTAATGTTCTGTTATAATGAAAAGATTGATTTAGTTAGAGTTTGATGAAAAAGAGTTTTTTTTTTTGAAAACTCAAGATTTCTTCTGGTTTTGTATTTTTAAAAAGCAGTTTGTAGATCAGGTTTCATTGATATGTTTTTGTAATAAGGGTTTTGTCAAGATTCAGATGTATTGTGGGTGTATTTATAAAAATGCTGTTAATATATTTTCTTCGATTTTCTCCCAAAATGTATTGCTAGTAACATTTTCTTTTCCCCAAAAGTATTGCTGGAATTTTGGCTATAAAAGTATATTTTTATTCTTTCATAGTGTTTTGACCTCAGTTTGGTGGGGTAACTATTTGCTCATAGCTGGGACCCTAACAGGTGCTAGCACCTCGGGTTAGGGTAAACCAGTGAACAACAGTAATTAAGATGTGGTTCTATGCTCCTAAAAACCTCCCACTCAGATGCCTTGCTGCCAGATCGTCATACCCAGGACGGGATTCTTTCTTTTTCCATGTAGCAGAACGTCATTCACACATTCTGCTACATGAAAAGCAGAACGTCATTCACTATGTGTGCCGCTTAAAATCAAAAGAACAAATGAATTAACAAAGTTTTCTTTTCTTCTTTTACCTTCCTTCAATGTGCGTTCATGTTTGTTCAGCGTGTTCACTGAGGTATTTATTTTTTGACGGTAACCCTGACAAAAAGGTTATCATTAGAAAGGCAATATTTCAGTGAAATGAGAGGGAAAAAATCAATTAATTCTTCATTAATATTTGTTCATTTTAAAATGTCATACATAGTGGGTGGGGTTTTTCTCTTCCTGTAGTAACAAAAAGGAAGAAACTTAAGCTACGTAGGAGACAGGCCCAGGGTAAAGGAATTGACATAATCAGGCATGAACGTAAACAAAATTATAGTATCTAAATCTCTGTATTCTTGAAGTAAGGTGCGTGTTCTTTGGACGTCGGGGGGCACCAGTGTAGAAGTAAGGTGCGCCTTCTTTGGACGTCGGGGGTCACCAGTGTAGAAGTAAGGTGCGCCTTCTTTGGACGTCGGTGGGCACTAGTGTAGAAGTATGGTGCGCCTTCTTTGGACGTCGGGAGTCACCAGTGTAGAAGTATGGTGCGCCTTCTTTGGACGTCGGGGGTCACCAGTGTAGAAGTAAGGTGCGCCTTCTTTGGACGTCGGGGGTCACCAGTGTAGAAGTAAGGTGCGCCTTCTTTGGACGTCGGGAGTCACCAGTGTAGAAATATGGTGCGCCTTCTTTGGACGTCGGGAGTCACCAGTGTAGAAGTATGGTGCGCCTTCTTTGGACGTCGGGAGTCACCAGTGTAGAAGTATGGTGCGCCTTCTTTGGACGTCGGGAGTCACCAGTGAAGAAGTAGGGAGATGGTTAATGTTTAGTAAATTGGCCTTGTGTAACCGAACTCCCTACAACTTTGGATTATTCGCTATCATCTGAAGGTTGGAAATTGGAATGTGTGGATTTGTGGAAGAATAAAAGTATACCTTTTGCATATTTAAATAGAAATTTATTAGTAAAAAAAGAATAACATGAATTGGTAGAATTGAGAAACAATATTAAGAAGTTAAGTGCATCAAGAGTTTGTAGTAGTCCTTGCAAGAGTGAGTGTATGTGTACGTAGGCAGGAACGTATGTATGTATGTATGTATGTATGTATGTATGTATGTATGTATGTATGTATGACCGTTTATTGTTAAGTAGGATAGTCTTTGAAGTTCTCGCTCAGGGTGAATGGTGAGAGGTGAGAGAGAAAGACAGAGACAGTAATAATGCGATCGCTTGACGTTTGTCGAGGGACGTGTTGATTACGCTCGTCTCATTTCTTTCTGGCGATGGTCAAACTTGTGATTCTGGCCTTTCCACTGGACGACAAACATTTAGCATCGAGGTGTGCGTGAGATTTGAGTGTGCTAAGCAAAGTTTGTAAATTCGAGAAAATTCGTTTATTTCTAACAAAATCAATGAGTCAGTGCTTAGCATTTGAATTTTTAAATCTAGAACTTGTACAGTATCAGATATATTTTATTGAATATTATATGTCCAGAATGATCCCCCATTGCTACAATATTTGAGTACGATCGGGTATACATATAACTAGGAGTCGTATGAAAAAATGATAAAAAATAGGGGTCATAGATATATGAGTGTATAATGGTATTTATCTATTACATTTTCTTAGCCACAAGACGTAATTATAACAAATTAAAGTCATAACTTATGACTTTTATTTCTTTCCTACAAAAAATTAATTATCAAAATGAAAATGAATTTTTAGAAAATCCTCCAAACGAAAGTTAATTTTCATGATAATTTTTTAACGTAAAAAAATTTAGTATTCAAGTTTATTTGTTTTTTTTTTCTTCAATACATAATGAAAATAAGTTCTTTCTTTCAGTTTCGTTATCATTAGCTTTTGTAGATTTTTTTTATTTTTTTCTACTTCCTATCATCTGCTTCAGACAATATTTGCATCTGAGTCAGTCAGATGCAAATATTATCGTACTGCAAAAACAAATATTTAAAAACTTTTTGGGGATTAAATTTTAAAGATCATTTTTATATAATTATTTCCCTCACGAACATGTTTGTAATTCGAATTTTTTCTTCACATGTCATATATCTTTGAGGTGAAAAATGTCAAAGAGTGTTCCAGATTGTCAATCTACTAATTACGAACCATTTGTTGAGTTTTGACCCCGGAATAATGCACAAATGATTTAATTCGCAAATTATCTATACACTAAAACATGCATGGGTAAAAAGTAAATTAATAAATAAAATTTTAAAAAAAGCAAAATAAAAAATATAAAAATCGACTTTTACAGAATTTAACATATTTTTTAATGTCAGATTAATTTGTTCCGAAACTGCGCTATCAGTAATCAAAAATTAAATTTAAAATGTTTTAAATCTTATAAATTCAAATACCTTCAATCATTAAAATTCTAAAGGTTGTGTAGATTTTTACATTATAGATAACATGATAAGAACATTCTAGTCTGAATTTCAAAATTTGAATTTTTACGATAATTGTTTTCATTTTTTCTTTTTTATTTATAAAAATTTATAAAGTTTAAAAAATATTTTTTAAATTCTTCAAAGCCTTGTTGCATTTAGGTTATTAAGTTATTAAGTGAAAACTATATTTACTAATAAAAAAATTGAAAAGCTTAATACAAATCTTCGAGACAAAAGATTTTTAAAGTATTTGTATGCGTTCGTGAGAGTGTGTGTATGTGTATTAGAAAGATTTTTAAATATATTTCGTTTTTCATTAAAAGGTCACGTGTTTCACAGTTTCTTCTTCTTACTGAAAAAAATGGACAATTATGTCAATTCTGGTCAACAGTGCAAGTCACTTGACAGGACAAAAACATCGGAGTTCCGTGATTAAGAAACACTTTTATTCTAAATTTCATGCTATAAACAAGTAATACTTGTGTAAATTACATTAATTTAACTTTGAATTTGCTAATTTTCCAAAAATAATGTGTCACATCTGTGACACATTATTTTTTTGCAAAAATTTTAAACCATTTGTTTACAAACTTGTCAAGCTGTCAAAATGGACGAAAAAATTATGAATTTTGAAATCTCTAACAAAAGCTGAAATTCCAATCGATATAATTTCTATTTGAACTACACCCAAATACTTTGCTTACTGGAAATAGTAAATTTAATCATTTAGTTTTCAATTAAGCTTCAAGAAAATTTTAATTTTTTTCAGTTTAAAACTTAGGTATCGAAAATGAGTGAAGGTATCTAAAGTTATTAAAAAGAAACGGAATACAAATGAAATGAGGACGATTTAACTCTGTGGATGTAGCATGGCAGATCTCAGTTGTAAAGGTCTGAGCTGGTTGAACTACGTAAATAATGGAATCCGTCAGAACAGTTGTTATAGAAATAGCGATAGAGTAACGATAGGCATGTTATTGAGAAAGGGACGGCAGGGGGAAAATAGAATCATTCGCACCATGGGAACGATGTTGAACTTTGTCAAAGTTGAAAAGTGAGGATTGGATAGCTTCAGCCCAAATATGGCTGTTTAACCTAGTTTAAGCACAAGTAGTAGGCACCTGATGAGAATCGATCTCGCTAATCGACAGTCATGTAGATCGAGATAAACCGGACCGTCAAGCCACCCAGAGGAAAAAACCTGATGGTGTTTTTTTTTTTTTTTTTTTTTTTTTGTTCGTATCCAATGGGTCCTGGGTATGGCAGCAAGGCCTCTGATTGGGAGGTTGTGAGAAGCATGGAACCATTACTTAATTGCTGTTGTCCTCAGGTCCACCCAGAGTTGTAGCACATGTTAGGGTCCCAGCTATCGGCAAATAATTAACCCCTAAAACATTATGAAAGTATAAAAATAGACTTTTATAGAAATATATACATAAAAATCAACTTTTATAGAAAAATGTATATTAATGAAGGAAAAATATTACCAACAATACATTTTTGAAGAAAAAAAATTATTACCATAACACATTTTAGCTGGAAAAAAATTATTGCCTATTTTTGAAGGAAAAAAAATTATTACTAGCAATACATTTTTGAATACAAAACTAGAAGACATCTTCAGTTTTCTAAAATAAAATAAAAAAAATTAATCAAAATCTAACTAAATCAACCTTCCTTCTATAACCGAACTTTAAAAAATATTTTTTGCATTAAATAACCCACAGAGGTTGATATGCCGTTAAACAAAACGTAAACTCAAACTCGAATCCAATGGAAACGTTTAAGTAGATAACTCCAGTTGCTTAAAAAAAATTCCATCTAGAAATAAACTAGCAGTATAGCCCGGCGTTGCTCGGGTGTAATGAAAGCTTTAAAACTAAATCCCTGGTCCTGGAACTCAGACACTTTGGACGTTGGCACGAAAGTCTAAAAAGCAATAGTTGTTTCCAGTTAAAGCAAAACCGTAGACTGAAAGAAAAATGAATGGATGTAAGTCAAATTTTGGTTTCCTGGTATCGATATCAAATTTTCTGCACTATTGTAAGAACTGCAACCTTGAAACTTCTGAATATCATTTCTTATGTCTTTGTCTATGAGTGTATGAAATTTGATTAAAATCAGACCTTCTATAACCCGATTTTTTCGATTATCGATTTTCGATATTTATCGGGGGTAACTCGACACAAAACCTAGCTAAGAACACTCGCAGACGCTTATAGTACAATTGTGTAAATCTTCAAAAAAATTGATTCAGCCGTTTCGGAGTCTATCGGTAACGGATACACACACACACACACACACACACAAAGTTCCATTTATAAATAAGTTTAGATTACTGTACATTCTTCTTCTTCTTCTTCTTCTTCTTCTATGTGCCATGTCCCTTCAGCACGTAGGTGATCGTGGCCTTCCGTGTCTCCCTATCCCTGGTGGCTCTTAGCACGCCTCCTCCTGTTACCCAACCCTAATCCCGCTCTGCCATCCACCTGCTCAGGCCCGTCAAATATGTTATTCGCTGCTTTCCCTAGTCTCTCTTTCTCTCTATCTGACCAGTGAGTATCAGATTCTCCAAGGCTTCCTTCCTCATCACATGTCCCAGGAACTTTAGCTTTCTTTTCCTGATGTTCAGTATTCATTTCCCTTTTGTCTCCATCATTTCCAAGGTCTCATCATTGCTCACATGCTCGATCCATGATATCCGCAGTATCCTTCTGTAGAACCAAATTTCAGTTGCTTCAAGTTTTTCCTTCCTATTTTATGATATTGTCTAGCATTCGCTGCCATATTGAAAAATAGACATGACATAGCAATCCAGTACTCTCTTCTTTGTTTTTCGCGACATTTTCCTGTTTCTTAATATTCTGCTCAGCTTTCTGGAATGTATCCTTCGCCATGCCAATTCACCTTCGGATCTCAGTGTTGCGCTCCATTTCCATTTCCCATTTGTTCTTCGTATTGTTTCAAACGCAAATTGTATTGCAGAATGTGTTGTATTGCAATCTGGGTGCTGCACTAGACTTCTTCACTCTCCGGAGTTTCACCCTTAGTTTGCAGGTGGTCGCTTCCACAGTCGGCACTTAGATAAGTTTTGCATTAAACCTAAGCGTATACCACGTATGGCACTTAACTGACTAGACTGGCGGCGAGATCTCAACATTTTACAGCTGAAATGGCTAGATGTAACCGTAAGTTCTATGCTAACACTTTCTTCTCTCACACTTCTTTTTTGCAGAACTCATTCCTGGCTCCAGTAAAGTTTGTTCTTCAAAACTGTAAATGCAGTGTTAATTGTTATCTTCTGTCTTAATTCCTGTTCTTCTATTCTCCTCGCTCCGTAATAATGTTTTTCTTTTTTTTTCATTTCACCCCTGCGTCTTAGCAGCATTACTGTCATCCTTGGAGTTAAATAATTAAAATTGTGGCTATTTTGGATTTTACCACTCTAAAAAAACAAATTCGCATGAAGTTGCATTCACTTCCGCGCAAATACCTTTTGGAAATTAATCCGTCTCTTCTCCCTCTAGCTATGAGTTAATGGCAGGATAGATCGTGTTACGTTTTATAAAAACAGTCTACCGTAGAAAGTAATGGCAACTTAGAAAATCTTCTGCACGGTCAGTCATGTCTCTTTCAAAACATGACCGCCTAAGTGTATGTCACGTATGGCATTTAACTGACTTAGTCACAAAATACTTTTGAGTTTGAAATGAGATGTAAGGGAGATAATTCGGTGTTTAACCCGCGAAAATTGTTTAGCGCGGTAAAATTTTCCAATGTTGTTTGGTCCATATTATAATAATGACAATAACACAGCCTCATCACAAAGCAGTAAAAAAAAAAAAAAAAGGAAAAAAAAATGTTTTGGAACGCCAGCTTAAAAGAACCTACATTTCTTTAACAAGTGCTGATACGGTTAACAAGTGCACATCATATGACCCAAGATAGATTGACAAGTGAAAAAATCAAGTGAAACTCGGACCTAGGACTATATTTTAAATGTTTTCTTTGTTTTCTTTCGGGAAGTTTTAATATCTAAGTAACGTATTTAAATATGTGAAAATTCCAAAGAAAAAAGGTACAATAAAGTTTATACATACTAGCAAAAAAAAAAAAAAAAAAAAAAAAAAAAAAATAATAATAATATAACAAAAAAATTCTTTTTCTGTTGGTACTATTATTACTTTATATTCTCTCAGCAACTTTGTTTTAAAAAATTATTTTAAAATTTTATTGAAACTCTCTCTCTCTCTCTTTCTCTCTCTCTCTCTCTCTCTATATATATATATATATATATATATATATATATTTTTTTTAATCATATCACCCCGAGCAAGGCGGTAACGCCACTGATGCGCAGGGGGCTACGTAAGGGTAAAAAGAATGGAAAAGAGAAAGCCAGAAACCACATCCTAAACAGGAAACAAGGGATGAGCCTCTTCACCTGTTCAATAGATGTGGGTGGAATGTGAACCGGGCGATAGTTTAGTCTATCTACTCCAATTGAAAAAAAATAAAGGAAAAGAGTGAAAAAATTGGAAAAGAGAAAACCGGAAACCGCATCCTAAACAGGAAACAAGGGATGAGCCTCTTCACCTGTTCAATAGATGTGGGTGGAGTGTGAACTGTGGAATCCACCTTGCAAAGTTCAATTAAAAGACCAGTTACGACAATTTACATGTCTCACTTGTCATGAGTCCAGATAAAAAAACTTTGCACGAAACTTACTTCAGAACGCTAACTCATTTTTCTTTAGCATAGACGCTGGATTGATAAACGCAAAGTTGGATGATCGCGTGAGTCTTCCTTGGTTAGTTAATAAAACAAAGGCACGTGAGAACACGTTTGAGAACGTGTTTAGATTAATTTTGCTCCAAAATTTTCAACCTTTGTTTTGATCCACCTGACTTGCATAAAAAGAGGAGACCTACGACTAAAATTCCTCAGTGAGAATTCCAATGTCAACCGAGTGCCACAGAAATCCACGCACGCTATGACTTGTTGAATTTTGGTTTTGCTATCATAACCAAAATTGAAACACACTCACTCACTCATACAATTAATAAATTTACTTACTCACTCACACAGTTATGTTAATTTATTCAAAGAAACAATCATTCAACATTTTCTTCACACGCTTTTGAACTCACACTCAAGAAACCTATTTTCAACAAACTGTTTTTTGTGTACTTGCTTTTTTATTGAACATAAAAAAGAGAGAGAATATATTCTTAGATTTATTAATGAACAATTAATTTTAAAGTCTCAATTGCTTTCTCTCCTCATTCTCTCAGCACATAATTTCAACTTAATATTTTGTACGTCGTGAATATAAATATTGTTTTGTTGTTACCAAAAACCGGAATTTTCTTCGTTCGTTATTTGTCCATGTGTTCTCTGAATTCTGAGAGAAATAAAACCCTTGCTACGATTCGTTATTAGTAGTCACAATCTAACAATACGCAGATAACACAGTGCTGATAGCAGACACGGAAAGAAAAATGCAGGCCCTCTTAAAGAAGGTAGCAGCAGAAAGCGAAAAGTAAGGAATAAGCATAAACTTCAAGAAAATGGAATGTATGGTCATCAGCAAAAAGAAGACCTTAAAATGTCAACTACAGGTCGGAGAAACTAAATAAAAAAATAAAACAAGTAAAGAAATTTAAATACCTGGGAAGCATGCTGACAGAGGATGGAAAGTGCAATGTTGAGATCCAAAGACGCATTGGCACAACCAAGGATGCATTTCAAAAGCTAACCAAAATACTGAAAGACAGGAAAATATAATTGGAAACAAAGAAAAGAGTGCTGGATTGCTATTGTTGTTCTCTGTGGTAGTGAATGTTGGACGATCTCCTCAAGAATGAAGGAGAGGCTTGAGGCAGCAGAAATATGGTTTACAGAAGGAAGCTGAGTATACCATGAACTGAGCAGATGACTAATGATGGGGTGTTGGAGAGGATGGAAATGAATGAAGAGAAAACTCAGACTTAATATAAGGAAGAGACAGATGAGTTTTCTAGAACATGTAATGTGGAAGGAGGGCCTGGAAAATTTAGTACTAACAGGACGGATATAGGGAAAGAGAGACAGGGGAAAGGAGAACGAGACCTACTTGATGGGCCTGAGCAAATGGATGACAGAACGGGGTTTGGGGAGATACCAAGAGGATTAATGTTGGGAGAGACAAGTTACAGAGCCAAGTGGAAGTCCATGATCGCCTACATCCTGAAGGGACACGGCACATGAAGAAGATTAGGCCATTACAATATAGTCATAAAGTATGTGTTAAAGTGGTCATTATCAGGGATAGGACGTATGTAAATTTAAAATTGGACAATACCCAATGGTTAAAACGAAAAACAATGCTTAAACGAAATCGTCATGCCCTAAGACAAAAAGAAAACTTTAACTTTATCAAGCTGACTTGGTAAAATCGATCAAAGGACGAAACATGTCAGCTAAGACAAATTTTCCTTTTGTCTTTACACATATTGTCCTTTTCAAATATATTTTAGTTATACCAGAAATTATATACACGCGTGTGTATTATACACATATGCGTATATAATTTACGATTAATATATAATAACATAATCTAATTATTATCTAATTATAATTATGTGGACATTTTTTATTTAAAATAAACACCACATATTTGTATTGATTAAACAATGTGCACTATGTCTATCGACCCTCCTTCATGGATCGAACCTACGTTCCCCTTTGAATAATATATGGTGATTTTCTAAACGTAGCTTAGATGTGGCACAAGGCCGAAAGTAAGAGACACCCAGTGAGGATTGAACTCACTACTCACTTGTAATGATTCTAGCGAGACACGCTTGCTAACCATTACACCATCCAGGTGCCCCGCTTTGAATATTATATGATCCACCATTACAATTATTAGCAATATTAGTAATTTTAAAACCTAATTTTTTTGTGCTTGTCAAATTAATATTTCTTGACACCAAAAAATTTAGAATTTTTCGATTCGAAATGAAAAGATTTTTCTCTGTCCATATCACTTACTTTTTCTTTCTAGATATTTGTATTTGATTTGCTTTTAAGTATTATTAAAATTAATATTTGATTTGTTAATATTGGGAAAATATGAAAAAGTCGTATTAACATATTTTAATTAAGACCAAATTTAAGCATTAATCGGATAAAGTGTTCGTATATTTTTTCGCAATAAGCTTGATAATCGCTTAATTTGTTGCTTTCTGAAGTAAAAAAAAAAAAAAGTGTTATAAAAACAGGTGTATATTTTCTATTTATTTTTCATTTAGCAAAATCATATTTTCAAAGTTAATAATGACAGGTATTTTCCCAAAAAGATGGGAAAATGGTATATGTTTTCTTTGTACCATTTTAAATTTTAACGAAGCACAAAGAAAATATGCGTTTTATTGAACTTTGCTATACTTTCATTTTAAGAGTAAAAAGTGTGATACAAATATTGGTGAATTTTAGAAAAAACAATTAAATACAATTTCTGCCGTTCATTTTTATGAAGTTTATTTTATAAAGTTCGCTAAAGAAAAGAGGATACGTGATAAAAAAAATTACCAAAAAATAATGAAAGATCAAAGACATACATGTTTTTTTTAATCCTTTAGAACTTTGCAAATTTTGGATAAAAATGGTGTTTTTTCATCAACGCGGCACCTTTTCGGAGCTTTACAAATTCTGCTAGATATTTTTATGAATATTTATGTTCGTTTTCTACATCTAGAGTGAACTTTAAAACGGAAAAGCGCTGAAGATATTGCGATATTGAATTTAGTCTCTGTAGAACATCATAGGCTAACAACAGTTATTTCCCTTACATGAATAACTACCCGCGAAATTTAAATTTTGAACAATTTTTTTGACAATATGCAAAAAGACCAACGTGTTTAATAGAAAAAAAATCAACGGAATAATAACATTAATATTTACATGCAATTATTTAAAAATATGTTTGTTACCAAAGTCATTAAATTTTCTTTCATTCTCTTCATTCGTGTTGAAAGATTTTTGTTTACTTTTCACTTTTCAATTCATTTTCGTCGCTATCTTTCGCGTTTTTTCTTTTTCTTTTTTTTCTAATGATGCCTTCATTAATAAAATTCACAAATTAAAGCGGAAATAATTATGAATTTAATGTATAGAAACTTCATTTTGTGAGAATCTAACATTTACTTTATTTCAAAAAGTATCCTACTTCAAAATTTCTTGGACTTTGAGTTTGATGAGATTACCTTTACACAGTCAATGGCTTATTTTTAAACTTTGCTATACTTTCAAGGAACTTAAAAAATAAATCCGACACTATTGATCTTTGCTGACAAAAATCCTTATCATTTTCCCAAATTTATGCTTAGAAAGTTAAAATAAAAATGAGTTAAAACTGCACACACGCATTTTTACGAGCGTTCAATATGTTTTGCGAATATGTAAGGGGAGACAACTTTTGTAATTATTTTTTAAATCAACGCTTAAACCATAAATCGTTTTTGTTTTAAAATTTATTTTTACATAGAAAATCAGGTAATTATTTATTTATCTATCTTCACAGTATATTTGTATTAATCAATTTCCATATTTTTTTCTAAATGTATGTTTTTTATCAGGAATTTTATTTTCATTTTAGGAGTTGTCAAACCATCATTAACCAAGTTATTTTTTAGAAAAAAATATTATTCAATGACTTTATATGATTTATTATATGTTTGTTAAATAGAGATTAATTGCTTAATTGTAAACCATTTAGAATTATAAGATTTCTTATCATATCTTTATCATGTAAGAATTATTTTTTATCCTGAATTGACAATATTACAAAATAAATTATTTTATGCTATATATCAGCTGATGAAATATCACATTAGGAATTTTTTTTTTATCATAATTGGCTGATGAGATATGACGGGAATTTGTTATCCTGAAATTGGCTAAGATATCCTATAAGAAATTTTTCATCCTGAATTGGCTTATATTGTATAAGAACTTCTATTAACCTAAATTAACTGATGAGATATCACGAGAAAAAATGTTTTATTCTAAATTGGCTGATAAATTTTCACACTGAATTTTTTGGACTGATGAAATATCACAAGACATTCTTTATTATAACTGACTGATGAAATGTTACATTAGAGTTTTTATCCTGCATTTATCCTAAATTGGTTGATGAAATATCATAGAATTTTTTTTTTTTCTGAAGACACAAGCTTTGTTTTGAAAATTTATTCCTTTTTCATAATACTTTAACTTTTGGAAGGTTTCTTTCGCTATACCTGTGCGCCTTTCGAATTTTTGTGTAAAATTTTCTGTCGTCTCTGCACTAACAGAAAATGACATACATTAAAAAAAGAGTTATTTCCCTTGTCACATTGCGCTAAATTCAGTAACAACTAGAAGGATTAAAAAGTCAAAGTTCTTTCACGGCACTATTTTTTAGCTTATATTTGTAAGCTTTTTGTTCTGTTTCATAGTGAACAAAAAAAAAAAACTACAACGGAGAAAATGTTTACATCAAGTGTAAAAATAACGTGAATTTCTCTTTCAATCTTGAATGATTCTAAATGTCAAAAATAGGCACTTAAAAAATGTATTTTAAATAGGTACCTCTGCTAATTTTCGATAACTTGGATTTAAAATGAATTTTTATAGATGAAAAGTACTTTCTTGAAGCTTTCATTTTACCTTTAATTTAAAGCTAAAGAATTAAATTTACTATTTCCATCAAACAAAATACTCTGAGTGGTGTATTTGAAACAAAAATTATATTGACTGGAATCGATTTTTTTGTGATGGGGTATAAAATAGCTGATTAACATTCTTTTTTAAAAGTTATCTTTCATCACAATGTAATTCTCTGTACTAAAAAATCTCCCCAAACTACTTTCCTAAAACTTTATTTGAGGAATATTAGCTGATTTTACAAAATTATTTACTTTAAGTTTAAAATAAAATTGATTTTTAAAACAAATAGTAGCGACAATTACGTACTTGTCACTACTCGTCAGTCATGTAACAAGTGCTGAAAGGTCTTGTCAGTTTTATTGTAGTTCTACGGAGACTATCTTTTAAAACAATTTTATGATTGTCAGCCCCTTTTTAAGTACTCAGTAATCTAAATTTTAGGAATATTCATTTTAAATTTAGTCATCGTTCTTATTTTCTGATAATGTTGTGTATGGATGACCATATTTTCAGACATGGGCACATTACATAATATCTTATAAATATACATAAAAAATATTTTAAAAATCTTGGTGCGAGATAATTTGTATTTATCTTTACAATTTTTGATTAATATATATAGTTTTCACTTAACAATAATAATGTCACCCTAACCAGATGCAGAATTTTAAATAGTAGATTGCTTAGAAGTTGATATGCTGCCAAAATTTTTTTTTTAATTCTAAAATGGCTTAAAAATTAATTAAATTTAAAATTCCAAAAAATGAAAACAATTGTTAAATACCTAATTTCTAAAATAAATGCCTTCTTTAAAATTAAATTTCGGTACCATTTGAAAGATAATGACCTAAAAAGCTAATAATACGAATTAAAAGCTGTCATAATGTTAAGTCAATTTCAAAATCGCAATCTAACGACAATTTACCAATTGGTTGATTTTTACAAAAACTTGTAATCTGATTGGTTGATTCTATCTATCCAATAGAATCGTCAGCATGTGAGATAAAGTTTTCCCGCTCATCACAACTGATCCTTCCTCTGAGATCATCTCCTCAATCATTTGGCTTGGAAGCGTATGTCAATTCATTTCACCATGTAACAGACAACAATCCCCCACTTCGTTCGCCACACGGCGAGAACTCAAATCCATGACAGTCCAAGCTTCACCTCAGCAACGCGCCAATTCATTCATTGAGAATATAAATGTTATGGCTATTACTGCTGGGTTAGTTCTTTCACCTAAACATCCAAGACTTGTCGAATAGCTTTCGTCGCTGAAATAAATAGGCAAAGAGAAAGGAAAAGATACAGAGACACTAGAGGGACAGTTTGGACACTGATTTTATTTTTTTCGGTTCCAACGACCTCTTGTTGGGGAAATTCCTTTCCGAACAGTTTGGCACGTCTTTACCAGTGAAAGTCCAGCAGAAAAAGCGATAGAAATTATTTTTGGCGTCAGGAAGCCTCTCTTTTTGCACTTGTGTAAATTGTCTTTCTTGTCAGAGGACTCCTGGGAGATTTGTATTTTGTACTTTTATTTTATTTTGTATTTTTATTTTATTTCGCAGTTTTTATTTTATTTTGTATTTTTTACTCAACCCCTACAAGACTTCCAAGTTAAACTACAAACTTTACATTCATTCACGCTCACTTCTTCTACAAAAATTCCTTCACATAGAATATTCTATCACAAGCTCCCAATCATCTAAGACATTCACTCAACAAAATAATTCAATCAAACATGGAACACTTAAGAAATAATTTTTTAAAGCGTTTTCTTTTCATTTGAAACCTTACAGTTTAGGTGAAACAACTCTTTATATCACCTTGTACATTTTTTTTTACCTTGACACCTTTTTTTCGTTTTTTGGTCAATTGAACTTAGAACGTTAAATTTCTAATTCATTAACAAATGGTTGCTTATTCTTTCAAATACTAAACTCGACGTGCATTGAAAGAAGAACAACCTGATAATATTTATTTTTCAAGCGCAAGCAATTCCAAAAGGATGTGCGTTGTGGTACAGTGGATATCGGCTCGGAACGAGAAACCAGGGAGCCGAGTTCGAATTCCAGTTGAATCCATTGTATTCACTTACGCGCAAATACCCTGTGGGAAAGGTCCGTCTCTTCCTTCCAGTTATGGGTTAAATAACAGGACAGATTGGGTTCTATAGCCTTGGTCGGCAACCAGTCTACCGCAGAAAGCAATGGCAACCTACTGCGGGATAATCTTCTGCCCAGTCAGTCATGTCTCTTTCGAGACATGATCGCCCAAGCGTGTATCACGTATGGCACTTAACTGACTGACACAAAGTAAAAAGTTACCAAAAAAAATTATCCTCAAAATCTTAAGAGGTTTTTTAAATCTTTTTTTAGAACCTTGTAAATTTTGGATAAAAGTGTTTTTTTTATTTTTTTCGTCAACCCGGACACGTTACGGAATTTTACAATTTCGGCGAGATATTTATATGAATATATATTGATGTTCATTTTCTACAACCAAAAAGAATGAACTTTAAAACGGAAAAGAGCTGATAGCGATATGGAACGTAATCGCTACCATTGCAGGCCAATAGCAGTTATCTCCCTTATATCAACGCCTACCAGCGAACTTTAATTTTGTACAATTTTCGACAAATAATATGCAAAAATACCAACGTTTTTTTAAAAAAATCAACTTATAATAAATTCAAATGAATAATTACATGCAATTATTTTTTCGTTAACATGGAACCTTTGCGGAAAATTTTAGAGGTTGTCATTTTTTTTTCTTTTTTTCCTGAAAGCTTTAGAAATTCTTGCAAAAATTTTCGAATTTAATGAAACTTTCAGGATTTATTCAGAAATTAATTTAGTTTTTAGACGTTTTAACTCTTTTAGAAAATCTATGTAAAAACGTTTTTTACATCCGTTACCCGCAATTTACTTTTTATGAAATTTTGGATATTATCATTTTTTTTTTTCATAATGAATTTATAAAGAATCAATTTGTAGCAGTCAAATGATATTTTTATTAAATTAAAACAGTACAAATTATAAATAAATGGAAAAGATCATCACAATTCAACAACCTCTGAATAGCAAAAAGAGAACCTTATTTTTTTTTATTTTTGTAAATATGAATTATCAGATAAGAAGAGAAGAACCTATAATAAATTTAAAATTTATTGGTATGTTTCTAATATTTTCTCTACAAGTGTCTTCATAAGTAAGTTAAAGTACCTAAAACTAAAAAGGAAGCAACTTACAAACTGAGAAAATGTAACAAGCCAATTTCAAATTGCATTTTGATATAAACTGAGAAAGAAAGTTGAATTAAAGAGAAGCAAAAAGGACGCGTTCCAGAAGATGAGCAAAATACTAACACACAGGAAAATCTCAATAGAAACGAAGAAAAGAGTTCTAGACTGCTACGTGAGGTCAGTTCTTCAATACGGCTGTGAATGCTGGACAATATCATCGAAAATGAGGACAAAACTGGAAGCAGCCGAAATGTGGTTCTCCAGAAGGATGCTACGGATATCGTGGACTGAGCATACAAGCAACGACGAAGTGTTAGAAAGAATGGCAACAAAAAGGAAATTGATGCTGAGCATCAGGAAGAGACAACTGAAGTTCCTGGGACATGCAATGAGGAAGGAGAGCCTGGTCAGATAGAAGGAAGGATAGACAGAGGAAGGCAGTGGATAACATATTTGCAGGGTCTGATCAGGTGGATGACGGAACGGGGGTTGCCACGAGCAACAGGAACAAACATACTAAGAGCCGCAAGGGATAGGGAGACGTGGTGATCCATGATCGCCTACGTCCTGAAGGGACAGGGCACATAGAAGAAGAAGAAGAAGAAGGGAGAAGAGATTAGAGAGGACACCAGTCACAATGTAGCCCAAAAAATTTAGGCCACCAGACACAACTGTCAACCCACATTCACACCCTCTCACTTTCTCTCTCATGCTACTTTCTTTACCTCTTCTTCCTCTTCACTTACTCACTGTCCACAAAAAGAAAGAGGAACAAAGACATTAATTGTTGATGCACACAATGAAACATACACTTATTGTTTTCTGAACAAATCACATTTCCCTACAACAAATGAACTCAGAATTCTTTTAACTTTTCAATAAGGCTCTAACTTTCTCTTAGAACATTTTCACAGTTTAATAATCTGGTACATACAAATTGGATGTTATTTTGCTCAAACAATTTTTCACTTATTTATACAAACGAGACAGTTTTAGCTTTTCAACCTTCTGATAATTTCAAATTGTGTGAATTTCAGCTTGAACAAAGGCCAATTTGATAAACCTAATTGAGGTCCCGACATATATGGTGACCTTGCAAAGACCACAGAGGAATTTTGATTGCTATAAAGGCATCTTGTCAATATAGATGGAGTAGGCCTTTACTTACTTTTAGCTTTATTTACTTACTTAGTAATACAAGACAAATTATAAAATGTTAGTAAAAAATATAATGAAGAATTATATACAAAAATAGTTCTTAATTAAGATAGGATGTGCTTAAACGTTTAAAACATTGTCATAATAAAATAAGCACATCCTATCTTGTAACCAGTATATATAATAGAATTGAATAAATGTTTAATTCTAATATTCCTCTCCAAAACCTTGCCATTGCTAACATGTTCGTTCCATGGCATCCTCAGCATCCTTCTGTAGAACTACAGTTCAGTTGCTTCAAGTCTTTCCTTCATCTTTAATGAGATTGTCCAGCATTTACTGCAGAATTAGTCAAATAAAGCTTCATAAGTTATTCTTTCAATATTGACCTTTTAAATGATAACTGAAAACCAAAAGTAAACTGCACAAGAATTAGCAAAACAGTTTCAGTCACACTTTGATCAGGAAATACCTTTATGAATTCTGATAAATCTCTGGTTAATGGGTTTCTTTTATCTTATCATCTGACTGCTTCTCAGTTGTTGCTATATTATTACAAACATTATTGGCTGACCATAAATCCTCAGTGTCAAACCTTAAATTAGTTTTAAATTTTTATTATCAGTTTTAAGTTTATGTATAAAAAAGTGTATTGTATTCATTAAAGTGTACTGTATAATAAAGTTTATTCTATTTAATATAGTGTATTGTATTTAAGTTATTTTATAATAAAAAGTTGTTTAATAACCTAATATCTGCTAAGTTTTAGGTCACACAAACACACATACAAAGAAAAAAAAAGAAAGCAATATTACAGAAAGTAAAAAAAATACTTAAAGAAAGAAATTTAGAAAAATTTTAAAATTTTAGATTTTAATCAATATAATTTCTGTTTGAAATACACCAGAGTATTTTGCTTACTGGAAATAGTAAATTTAATCATTTGACTTTCAATTAAGCTAAATTAATTTTAGCTTCAAGAAAACTTTTTACTTTTAAAAATTCAATTTAAAACCTAGTTATCGAAAATGAATGGAGATACCTAAACTAGAGCATGAGAAAATGAGACAGACACAATCAAACTGGTTTTAATAAGCGATAAATACTTATTATGTTTGTTATTTTGCTTAACACAAAACTTACTGCAGGTAAGAAAATTATTTAAAAGACTCGGCTAAACTACAAAAAATATGGTTTAATCCTGCGGTTGATGAATATAAACTTTAACAAATTATCCTCTTGATCTGAATGTACGTAAGTGGCTGTTAGTCCAAGTTAAAATGAATCCAAAAAATTGGTATTACTTAGTTATCTCCCCTTACCAAATATTTACTTTGAACAACTCCTAATTTAGTTTAGTCAAAGTCTCTGTAACCTTACATAGTTATTTGTTGAATTTCTAACTATATAACACTCACAGACTATATTTGGGTTGTTCTGGAAGTTCATGCTGATTTTACATGTCAAAATTATAGACAGATATAATAAGCTTACATTTCTGAACTTTCTTTGGAGAGAGAAAGTTTAAAATTACTTATTTAATTCGTATTGAATTAAGTGCCCGGACAAGGTTACGGCAAAAAAATAAATATTTCTTTAAAAAAGAAATTAAGCTAGAAAGAAAGTCTTATATTTCGGACATGAACACTTTAAGGATACTACTTCACAACTTACAACAAAATAACCATTAATTTTTACAGTTTAATAAAAAAAAAAAATGTTAATATTCTTACAGTATTCAGACTATACTATTTTTCTCATCTTTGCTGCCATTTGTACGACATTTCGGCAATTGTACGATTCGGCCTTCTTCAGGTGCTAGGAATTTTGAACAGAACCCTTTATTACAATCTCTGGGGTATATCATCTCCACCCCTTTTGCATAGAGCCTCTTTTTGGTAGCCATGAGTTATCTATATAGACAAATGCTAATATTCTTTCTTTGCAGATTACTTAATATCAGAGTAGGTAAATTCTTCTTTAACTTTACTCTTTTAAAATTAGTTTTGATCAGTTCATTGCATGCTGCCAATTAAAAAAAAAAAGGAAAAAAGTGCTTCAGTGCTAAGAAATATTCAAAAAAGAAAATGTCTGGACATATCAATGATGGTTTGGTCAGTTTCAATTGAAAAATTTTTCTCTCAAAGATTCTTCCCAAACAAGACAAAAAATTCCTATCAATATTGAGCTTTTGCAAACATTTATTGAAAATACCAAACAAACTGCACAAAAATTAACAAAACAGTTAAGTACATGCACTTTGATCATAAAATATTTTCACGTACTCAGAAGTGTCTAAACTTAGTCAATGGGTTTCTTATCATCTGACTGCTTCTCAGTTGCTCTTTTTTTGTCGTTGAAGAGTTGACTTGTTATTAAACCTTTCCTGAGTAGAATCATTACCAGCAATGAAAAGTGGGTTATCAATAATCATATTCAATTAAAACAAAAAATACATTAGTCACTCATCATAATGAGTTAAATCATTTTTCTATAATTCTGAGATGAGGTAGTATTTACATTATTTATACTGATCGGATTGTTGTTCTCATCTTTATTGCCATGTTTATGATGTTTTGGCTGTTGAAGAAATTTTGACCCGAAATCTTTATTTCGATTACTGGGGTATATCATTCTCATTCCATGTGCAATGCCGCTTCCAGTAGCCATGTAGTTATTTCCCTTTAACTTAACTCATTAAGTTATTTGTTCACCACTGCTGTAGCCTGGTGTTCAACTCACAAATCTTTATACTGATCAGATTGTTGTCCTCATCTTTATACTGTTGTACACTCTGTTGAAGGAATTTTGACCCAAAACCTTTATTTCGATTACTGGGGGATATCATTCTCATTCCATGTGCAATGCCACTTCCAGTAGCCATGTAGTTATCTCCCTTTAACTTAACTCATTAAGTTATTTCTGTAGCTTGGTGTTCAACTCACAAATCTTTGGGTCAAGTTACTGGAACCAACCAATGTCTATATCCACTGGGCCATGTGGTTTGGTTTGAAATTCCTAGCACTTGAAGAAAGCTGGAGCATACAATGGCCAAAATTTTGTACAAATGGCAATAAAGATGAGGATAATAGTTCAAATAATGTAAATACTATAAATACTACCTCATCTCTGAAGTATAGATAAATTTACTGGACTTATAAATCTCAGTAACTATTTTTTTAGAGCTCATATTGCAATCTTTGAAGTTAATAATTTTCTGTAACACTCTTTATTACTGGTTTCCATATTATATTCATTTCTATGCTTTCTTGCCTTCGTAGATTTTTATAGCCTAGCATATACACTGATTCCTTAAGTTTACATAGTTTCCAACGGTGTTCTCTGTCATTTATTTCAACTTCATCCCATAATAAGCAGTGATCCCTTTTCTCCGTCTATATGAGGTTAGCTGCACCTGATTTTTCTATCTCCGCTCATGTTACATTCTTGCAGCCTTATGCCATAATCAACATAAAAATGCTGCTTTGATTGAATGAAAAAGCATTTTATTAAAGCAAAAGTATATAGAAAGTGTTCTGATCAATAGATCATCCGCAATAAATTATCATACAGGTTCTTACAACTGCACAAGAATCAATTACAAATTGCACTTTAAATGTAAAATCCCTTCATAAACTCAGAAAAGTGTCTAAACTTGGTCATCTGACTGCTTCTCAAGTTCTCTCTGTCACTTATAACCAAAATTTTCCTTTGTCAAAGAATGTTTTCGCTGATTTTGCATTTAATATTTAGCTTCTTCTTAATCAAATATTGATGATCTGCAAACAAGTTTGCCAAGATACAATTTTGTAAATTGGGAAACATTTGAATGCTCAATGATACGAAATTTTGAATTTAATAGCCTAGTTCTTCTTCTTTATTACTTTCTTGGCAAATCTATTATCACGATGTAGACATTTAATAATAAAAGTGATAGAATAAAAACAAAAGCATGAGAAAACTGAATGAAATTGACTAGATGTCTTTTCTATGTGCTGTGTCCCTTCAGGACATAGGCGATCATGACCTTCTGCATCTCCCTATACTCTGTAGTTCTTAACACTCTTTCTCTTGTTAACCTCCTCAAACCTTGCTCTGCCATCCATATACTCAAGCCTATCAAGTATGTCATGTTTCTTTCCTCTGTCTCTCTTTCCCTATATTTGTCCTGTGAGTATCAAATTCTCCAAGCCCTTCTTCCTCTCAGAAACTTCAGCTGTCTCCTCCTGATGCTAAGTATCAGTTTTCTTTTTGTTTTCATCCCCTCCAAAACCTTGTCGTTGCTAACATGTTCGGTCCATGGCATCCACAGCATCTACCTGTAGAACCAGATTTCAGTTGCTTCAATCTTTCCTTCATCTTTAATGAAATTGTCCAGCATTCACTGCCATATTGAAGTCATAAAATACCTTTATGTACTCAGAAAAAATGTTTAAATTTGGTCATCTGAATGCTTTTCAGTTGCTCTCTTTTTGTCATTGTTATATTATATTATAAGGTGCATTTTAAACGTTTGATGAATTTTTATTACCATAAAGGCAAAAATACTTCACAAGAAACAAAGAAGGTATGTATGGTGAAGCTGCTTTAGCTAACAGATTTCACATAACAATCTAGTACTCTTCTTTGTTTCCAACAAAATTTTCATGTCTCTCAGTGTTTGAAGCGCATCATTGGCCAGGCTACATGTTTGAAAAAAAATTGTTAATTTAGAATTTCAGCATTCCAACATATTCAGCATTTCCTATCAGTGCATATTTATAAGAAATTCTTAACCTTATTACACATGTGTAATTCCATAAAAAGAAAAACGTTTACTTTAGTCTTCTAGAGAAGGTAATGAGTTACACAAAAAGTTTCCCACTTTTTGCTCAATTAAAACATACAATGATTAACACTCACTGAATATATTAGGTTGTCTCAAAAGTTTTATGGTGATTTTACACATCAAATTTATCAACAGATATAATATACTTACATTTCTAATTACAGGCACACTTCAAACTGTCTCTTCAGAAAGAAAGTTTAAAATGATTTAATTTGTGTCAAATTTGCATCTCAAAAAAAAAAATGATTATAAGGTTTATTTTAGAGACTTGACGATTTTTTATTATAGTAAAAGCAAAAATACCTCAAAAGCAACAAATAAGGTATGTAGGGTGAAAATGCTTTATCTAACAGAACTGTATTGAAGTGGTTTGCTAAGTTTAGAGTAGGTGATTTTAGCCTTATTGATGAAGAACACTCAGGCAGATACCTCCAATTACAGATGACAAACAAATCAAGACATTGGTTGAAAATAATCTGAATTACATAATGCAGGAATTCTCAGAAACACTAAATTTATCAAAATCTACCATCCATGAGCACTTGGTGATGCTTGGGTACTCAAATTGCTACAATGTTTGGATACAACATAATCTGAGTGAAAAGAATGTTTTGGATCACATTTCTATTTGTGATTTGCTGTATAAACACAAAGAAAATGTATCATTTTTAAGTAAATTAAGGTGATAAAAAATAGATTGTTTACAACAATGTTAAGTGAAAAAGATCCTGGGGTAAGCAACATGAGCCAATTTTAGCCACCACAAAAGCAGGTCTTCATCCTAAAAAGTTATGCTGGGATTAAAAAGGAAATTTGTATTATAAGCTTCTACCAAGTAACCAGGCAATTGATTCTGAAAAGTACTGCTCGCAACTGAATGAATTAAAGGCAGCAAGAGAAATGTCCAGAATTAGGGAATAAAAAAAGGTATTGTTTTCCATCAGGATAATGCCAGATCTCATGTTTATTTTGGCAATCCAGCAAAATTTGTTGCAACTTGGCTGGGATGTGTTACCCCAACCACTATATCTACTAGACATAGCTTCTTCAGACTTTCATTTATTTAGGTCCTTGAAAAATAATCCCCATGGTAAAAAAATTAATTCTTTGGATGATATAAAAAAAACCTTAATAAGTTCTTTGCCAACAAAATACCAAATTTCTGCAAAGACAGAATCTTTAAGTTGAAGGAAAAATGGAGAAAGTTTATGCAACAAAATGGTTCATATTTAGTTGAATAAGTATTTAATGGCCTAAATTTGTTTTAGTTTCTCTTAAAAATTGTCATGAACTTTCTGGAAAACCCAATATATAGAGAAAAGAAGTGTTCAGACATACATATTGTTCCAGCATCCATTTAATCAAGCTTCAAACTTATTTAGATATACTTATATTATTTATACATCTGTGTATTATTTAGACATACATATATACTTCAAATGTTGATATCCATATTTAAAATAGATTTCCTATTTTTTATTTTAAACAGTGTACACATTGTTTACTCTTGGCATTAAATGATCTATAAAAAGTTGATATGCCATTAAATAAACAAATCAAAATCACTGTTTATACCTTTAATCCTGAGCACACAATACATGCTGTTTAAAATACAAATCGGGCAACTATTTCAAATATGGGTATTCACTGAAAATAATGTTTGGAGTAATATATATTCACTAACAATGACTTTGAAGTATTAAAAATAGAAATGATATTAAAAATAAATTCACTAATTCTTTAAATGCATAAAGTAAATTGACATATAAAAAAGAATTCAATAAAACACACTTGTTTTTAATTATTTTTTGATAAATAAATCAAAAAGAAATTTATTTTTAATGAAGTAAATTGACATATAAAAAATAATTCAATAAAACACACTTTTTTAAAATTATTTTTTAATAAATAAATCAAAAAGAAAATTTTTTTTTTAATAAAGTAAATTCACATATAAAAAATAATTCAAGACCTGAAGAATGAGAACATCATAACAGTGTCCTCACAAAGCTTTGAAGTCAGTTAAAGTGACAAACTTGTAATATTTTGGTATCTTTGTGGGTATAATTGACAAAGAAGTGGATACAAATATTAGCGTTGAGAGGAATATTTTATTTTCTTATTTTTACATACTTTCGTGTTAAGTGTCTGCTAGCAAGAGAACACATGTTGCCTGCTTAGAAGCCAGAGAGGGACTGGCCAATCCTTTAGGTCAAGCATGGGTCAGGGAGATAGAGAGAGTAGGGGAAAGAGAAATAGTAGCAGAGAAAGAAAAGGGAATAGATTTGGGTATCTTAGTTCTTGGGAGTTATTTAGAGACAGAGAGGGTAAAAGAAACAATGTATTCTCTGCATGGTAGTAGTATCTGACCTGAGATCATTTTGGTTCATTCCTACAAACTCTTTGTGCTTGTTCGCAGTTGGCATAATTTAAAATAAATATTACTGAGCTAAAAATTAGCTCACACCTAAAATATGATTTTCTTTTAAATGTTGTTTTGTATAAAAATTCTTTTCTCTTTTGGTTCCTGTGACAGAACCATATTTGTGAATAGAAATATTTAGTTAAAAAGACTAACATAAACCTTCTTATCAAAACACTTTCCATCTTTAATGTTTTAAACATCTTTAACCTTTAATGTTTTTCTAATAAAAAGGCATTATAAATATCTAAAAATTTAAAAGAATTGTTTATCAAACCGTTTTAAACATTTCTGATATAACAAAGTCAAATATGTCTTGTTAACCATTTTCTAGGATTTCTGAATTACTTTTATCTTTAAAAGAAGTGTTCAGATATAAGTGTTTCACTATCCATTTATTCAAGCTTCAAACGTACTATGGAGATCAGTTTAACATTAAGAATATGAAATTAATATACCATTTTTTGTTAAAATGACATGGAGTTCAAGTAACTTAGTCATTTTCATGTTTATTAGAAGATGCTTGAGTTATACTTTTGTCTCGGCAACATCAGATGGAAATAGTCATACCAAATTATTGGGAAAGTGGAAGCAAAAGCTTTCAGAACTTCTTAGATCTTCTCAATACATTATAGACAAAATTTATTATAATAATCACAAAGCATATGTATTTTCTGTGTAGTGAGATAATCAAATTTGCAGTAGATAAAAGAATATGTCAAAAGACATTTCAAGGAAGAGAGAAGTAGAGGTCAAATTTCACACTCGTACTTAGAATCAAAGTGAACAATGTTCATCTTTGTTGTCTAAGAAAGCTCATTGAGTAGTTAATTTTGTTGATTATTTTGTCTGATAGATTTTGCCAAAAATATATAAGCACTATTCTATGTGTTCATTATTTAGTAAAAAATATTTAGTAAAAAATATTTAGTAAAAAATGTGTTCATTTTTTAGTAAAAAATTCACTATTCTATGTGTTTATTATTTAGTAAAAAATTTAGTAAAAATATTTAGTAAAAATGTGTTCATTATTTAGTAAAAAATTCACTATTCTATGTGTTTATTATTTAGTAAAAAATTTAGTAAAAAATCTTTAGTAAAAAATTCACTATTCTATGTGTTCATTATTTAGTAGTCGATTCTCAAGAATGAAGAAAATGTATAAATTCCTTTCATATAAACATATTTTATTAAATTTCTAATCATCACTTTTTAAAACAACAAATGTTGCCAAGAAGTGAAGGCATTTTTTTTGTTTTATAATCATTTCTCTCCAAGCAAGACAGCACTGCCACTGGTGCACAGGGGTTACATGAGAGAAGAGCAAGAAGAAAGAATATCAAGATGCAGGTGGGGGTCGAAGAAAGGAGAAGAGAAAGATGGAAATACTGGTGTGTAAGACATTATGTAAGAGTAGAGCAAAAAGAAAGAACAGTATACAGTAGGAGAAAGGATAAGAGAACAATGGGAATCAGGGAGATTAAAGATGGCAATTGACATTACCCTTAAACTCTTGGAGGTTGTAGCTATCAAGAAAGCAAGTATATGGAAGGACGTTCCACAGATGAGAGGTGCAGGAAAAGAAACCTAGTTGGGCTTAGTTGCCAAACTAGGAGCCCTAGGAAATTCATGTGGAGGGGGCACCAAGGAGATAAGCTCGTCAGAGCAGAAGCCATGAAAATATTTGTAGAAAAGACAAAAGGTAGCCACAACACATCAGTGGGAAAGTAAAGCTTCCAAATCTGGATTGATTACATTACAGATCCTCCTTTGAATTTTGTCGAGAACCCCAGCAGTGTCAGAGAAAAACCGTCCTTTTGGTGCATCATTTTTGTGTGAGAACAAAGGAGGAACCATTGATGGTTGTGCTTGCTTGAAGTCACAAGTGAACGTGACCGAGGGTTTGAACATCCTGAACTTTCTCATACTGTTGTTCAGGCTATATAACGTGCTCTCTCCCAGAAACAATACATATATAAATATATTCAAATGAACAAAGAACAAAGAAAGTATTCACAACATTCAAAACATTAATTTAAAACAGTACTTAATATAGAAATAGAGCAATGAATGTTTATTATAAATTATAGTTTCAAACATGTACAAATTATAATTTACTACAAAATGTACACTTCTGTAGTAAATTATTATTTGTACATGTTCTAAACTATAACTCATAATAAATAAACATAGATAAATATATATATAATTTTTTTAAATTTTCCAATTCATTTCTTGTAAACAAATCTCTGAAGAAACATAATAAAGGGAAACATGTTAGATTAAAGACACTTTCCTACTTGTTCTTCACTTATGCTATCATATATATATATATATATATATATATATATATATATATATATAGACAGAAAATCTAAGCAAGAGCCAACAATCGACCACAGTTTCACCTAACGGCTTGTCATTTCCCTGAATACCTTAGTATTGAGTACTTTAGTGTTAGGGTTTTTGTCTTGGGGTTTTTTTCTTTCTTACGAGTGCTTGACTTTTTGTTCATGTTCTTCGTTTGTTTCTTTTTTTTGCTTCCCCTTATTTTCCCTCCAAGTTTGTTCCCGGTGGGTTATACAAGACGATTTAAATTATAGCTTGATTGATACTAGTTTTGGTAGAGTTAGTTCTCTTACTATTGGTATTGTTGTTGCTATAGTTATTATTATTATATATATATACATATATATATCTGTGTGTGTATAAATCATCTGCATACAAAGCTAGATTAACTGTTTGATTCAAGCTGGGACTGAAACCCAACAGATTTGTCAGCAGTCAAAGCTCCAGCCACCAAGTTATTAGTGCATATCAGAGAAAAGCGGATTTCATTACATTGTAATGTTTATACAGAATGTAAATATGTCAGCAGTCAAGAGTGTTCAATCCCATAACTGAAACGAGAGCATTCAACATGATAACCAGAGAACATAGCATAAAGCTGTAAATGGTTAGTATTTATGAAATTTCCATTGCTCTATTTTCATCTAGCAAGAGCATATATATATGTATATAAATATTCAAACATGTTTCATTGAATAATATAGACATTGTATTTATTCATTTTTATAATAATCCTTTCTAGTTCTCTAATCGGTTTCTTCATCAAAGAAGGTGCAGTAATTGTTTGAAAATGTTTGTTAACTGCAATTCAACACATTGTTGCAGTACTTATAATCAATTTTGTTGAATATTGGTGGGTTGCTTTTGATATAGAGGACCTCAATAATTTAAAGTTATTTTTTATTATTTTCATGCATATTTTTAAAAGTTCCCATCATGATGATGACAGTTACAATAAGTTTGTCTTTGCACTTTGAAGATGATCTTGGAGAAGATCAAAAGTACCTGAGTAGGAAAAAAACTATGGCACCTTCCTTGATGAATTACATCTTGACATCAAGAAACTTATTAGAGAACTAGAAAGGATTATTATAAAGATAGACATATATCTATATTATTCAATGAAACATTAAGATGTGCTGCCTATATATATATATATATATATATATATATATATATATATATATATATATATACCTCTAGATGAACTACAAAACCTAAAGAAACACAACAAGCAGACTCTAGCATATGTCTCAACATACAACAGGAACAACCCAGAATTATTCACAGAAATTTAACAAAAAATAAATAAAAATGATAAAATGAAAAACATATTAAAAACTACCAAAATAATTAAGAGCAATGCCAACCAAAAAACCTGAAACACATATTAACCTCATCCAAATTTAGCCAACACACAATACAAAGGGTTACAAAATGTAACAATAAAAGATGTGGTGTTTGTGATATCATTATAGAAGGAAACACCTACACTTTTGAAAGCCCTATAAAGCCATTCACAATAAACAAAAATTTGAACTGCAACTCCAAAAATGTGGTATATGCACTCAAGTGCACAAAATATAATAAATCTTATATAGAAATCAGCCAAGCACTAAGCAACAGAGTATCCCTTCACAGAAGTAACATCAAACTTTCAAACAACAGAAACTGTTTGTATCACAGCACATCTTCCAGTGCAATCAAGGTAAATTAAAAATTATGCCAGACAGACAGACAGACAATTACTCTTACCTACAAATACAAGAAAAAACTTGATAAACAAATTTAAACCAGCACTTAATAGATCATAACCCTCCATGCACACGAAGAGACAACACTCGCACAGATGTGACACACACATGAAATCCTACACAACATAGGAAGTATATATGTAAGTGTGTGTGTCTATGTATATATAAATTAAAAAAACAAAGAAACAAAAACAACACCTTTAGTCTGTTTGATATTTAACCCATTCCAAATCATTTTATTACTCCTTAAAGCTGAAAGAGATTTCCTCATGAGTATAAGATGTGAACTACTACCACACTGAAACAAGATGATGGCTGACAAACACTGCAAGACCAGAAATACCTGAAGCAGAATAGAAAATTAAAAAATAAAAAGTAAAATACACTATTTTATAAAAGAACACTTGGCATTTCTCTTTTAATTTAAAATATACATTTTTCTCTTGAAACCACGGTAACATCACTATTATATATATATATATATATATACATTGTGTCAAACTAAGCTAAATTTATTAAATCTCTCTCTTCTCTTTCACTCTCTCTCTAGAGAGAGAGAGAGAGCTTTTCCAGTATTTTAAAGGAAAATCACTTAATTGCCATATGTGATACATGCTTGGCCAGTCATGTCTCTTTTGAGACATGAGTGACTAGGTAGTTTTCCTGCAGTAGGTGGCCATTACTTTCTGCAGTAGACCAGTTGCCAACCAAAGTTAAAGAACACAATCTGTCCTGTTATTCAACCCATAGCTGGAGGGAGAAGAGATGGATTAATACTTTTCTTAAAGCTATTTGCACATTAAATGAATGAAATGAATTCAGCAGGAATTCTAACTTGGCTCTCTGATTTCTCATTGTGAGTGGATATTCAATGCACCACAATGCACATTTAAAGGAAAACAATACCTAAATTCTTTGTCTGTTAAGATTTCTTGGATCTGACAACAACTGTTTTCCATTAAGTTTTTATTCTTTTTTTTTCCTGAGAATTTTCTTAAGATTGAAACCTGGATTTAATGTCATCTGGAACTGGAACGAAATTAACAAAATACTAACAAAAGAAAATTTTGGCAGAATAAAAAGAAATTGCTGACAATATTTCATTTTGTTTTTGTTTTTGTTTTTTTAATTTTTGTTTCACTTTCACTTTTTTTTATCACTTTCTCAAAATAATTTTGGCATCATTACAAGAATGAACTTGTGTCTTTGCTTCTTGTATAGCCCGAAGCAATTACTTTTTTTCCTAAATAACTGAAGGATTCTCCTATGCACTCTGCAAGTCTTTATTTGTCTGGTTTTATTCTGGGCTGTTCTAACATTGTCTGCAGGCAAAATTACACCCAATCTGTCTTGTTCTAACCGATGGTTAAGACTATTAATATTATTACTAACAAAAAGATTTGTTACCATCTGCAACAAAATGTCTTTTTGTCATTACTACACCAAGTAATTCGTAAAATGCATGAAAAGTATAGTTCATTAGATGCTAGAAGCTTAGATATATTTTATTATCATTATTATTATTATTATTATTATTAAGATATCATTGTGAGATTACTAAGATATTATTATTTTTAATATTATTAATATTACTAAGATATTTTTAATATTTTTAATATTACTAAGATATTATTATTTTAAACATTATTATTTTTAATATTATTGTTATTACAACATTATTATTATTATTACAAGATTATTATTATTATCAAGATATTGTTATAGCATTATCATTATTATGACTGCATTATTATTATTGTTATTATTACCAGATTATTATTAAGATTGAAAGATTATTATTATTATTAAGATTGCAAGATTATTATTAAAATATTATTATAACATTATTATTATTATAAGATTATTATCAGCATTATTAAGATATTATTACAAGCTTATAATTATTATTTGCTTATGTGATGAGCTTGATCCTCACATGAGTGCCCTACTAATGTAGGCTTGATGCAAATTAAGTTAAGCTTAATGATAGAGCAGTAAAATGCATTAAAAGTATTGTTCATAGGGTGCTCCAGGCTTAGATATGTAAACAAGACTGTTTTTTTATTTTTTATAATTATTGCTACTACTACTACAAGATTATTATTATTATTATTATTTTCTTTAAAAATATTATTACTAACATAAAGATTTGTTATTATCAGTAATTTATTGTTCAATAAATGGTTATATTCCTACTATCTAGTAGTAGTAGTAGTAGTAACAGCAACAACAACAACAACAACTACAATAATAATAATGATACACATGGTATATATCACAATAACAGTAATATCTTCAATATTGATTCCAAAGCAAAGTTTGTATTGTAATGATACTCAGAGATATTTCTGGTAAGGTCATTAAGTTGGGAATTAAGATTCATAAGAAAATTCAAATAGGAAAAGTGTGAAATTTTCAATGTCTAAATTTTTCATGTGTATTTCTAGTAATATTATTTATATTTTAAGGTTGTCCTACTTTTTAATCCATAGCTAGGGGAAGATGAAGAGATGGATTCATAGCATTCAAAAGTGTATTTGTGTAAAAGCTAATGCAATAGCTTCAGTTAGAATTTGAACTCAATATGCTAATCTCACTTAACTGTTATGCTATGTTCCCATCTCACTTTTATACATTTTATTAAAGATTAAGTTAAGCTTAACTATAGGGCAGCTTAGAATAATATTTAGAATTCTGCTAGACTAAACTTTAAATGAGCTTAATGAATTAGATTCTCATGGGTGCCTCACTGTTTAGTAAATCTCTCTCTCTCTCTCTCTCTCTCTATATATATATATATATATATTTTTTTTTTTTCTTCAATTCGAAGTGGAAGAGTAGGAAGGTAAATTCCAAGAACCTGATCCTAATCAATATTAAAAATTTTTAACATTAAAAAGTGATGCAGGCAGAGAGCTCAATGTATTAAGAATACAGAGCCAATATAGCTTCAGCCTGTATTCTGAGGAATTTTCATGATAGGTGCTGTCTATGTTTACTGGAAAAAATTTCAATATTAAAATACCCCCACCAACACCGGCTACTGAATCTTAGGAGGGAATTCATCAGTAAGTGCCGCCACAAGGCAAATTTTTTGAATACTTAAATTTAGAATTTAAATCCCCGTTGACTAGATGTTAGAATATAAATTAAAAGGATTCAGTTTAAGTTTTAATCTTAATTTTACCTTAACGTTAACCTTAAAAAGTATTTTAAACCCCCTACTTTCCTATCCCAACCTCCTTTAATTGCCTATCTTTAGAAAATATGGATTCTTTTACTAAACCCCTTTTTCCTTGGTTAACACATATATGTATATATATATTTTTTTCTCTAATATTTTTTCTCTAATATTTTTCCTTTAATAATTTTTAAATGGATAACTTCCTGTAATTGGCATTTAGCTCGCTTCTACCTAAAAGGTTTAATCAAATAAAATTAAATAAAAATTTTTAAAATCTTATATTGAAACCCATTCCTTCTCACCTAAATGCACCTCTTCAAACAGACCAAAATCTTAGCCTTAAAAAAGTAATTTAACTCATTTAGTTGTCTATCATTATAAAATATGAACTCCTATTCCTCCCCTTCCTAAATATACCGTTTCAACACCCTGTAACCCCGTGACTACCAGCTCTGTCCTTTTCTACTTTGTGACTGTTGTTAACCAAAAACCCCTCCACACTCTACCCCAGGGCCTTCACCATTTGGAAAAAACAATGTCGCTGACGTGAATCTATTAGAGATCCTATGTCGAAATGGACATCTGACACCTTTGAATTTTGAAAATTTTCTCTAATTTATATATATATATATATATATATTTAATCATTCCACCCCAAATAAGGCAGTTTTACTGCCACTGGTATGCAGGGGTTACATAGGAGGAAATTAATGAGAAAGAGGGAAAGGTTATAGGGGGTGTCAGGAAGAGGGTAATAGAAGGATGTGAATACTAGTGTGATGGGAGAAAAGAGCATGAGATGGTGATGGAGAAAAGAGCATGAGAGAAAGGATGAGAGTCAGTGAGATAGGAGATGACTATTGACTTTACATTTAAATTCTTGGAGATTGTAGATGTCAAGGAAGCAAGTATACAGAAGGGAATTCCACAGGCGGGAAGTGCGAGAAAAGAAGCTGATAGAGTAGAAGTTGTGGTTTTACTGTAAAAGGGTAGGACCTAGTTGCTAGTCTAGTAGCTCGAGTAAATTCATACATAGGGGGCACCAGTGAGCTATAAATATATATATATATATATATATATATATATATATATATATATATATATATATGCGGTGTAGATATAGAATAATCCAAAGGAGTATCCTGTATATACAGTGGTAGGATAACTCTCTAAGAGAGCTCTAGATATATATGTATATAAATAACAATATAAGTAAAAATATAAGAAAAAATTTAGGCAGATGCGTTATTTATGGTAAATCAGAAGTATAGGCCTATTTCAGGCGAACCATCATCAGCTTCTGTCTTTATTGTATAGAAGATTTTACATGAGCAAGGCAGTAATGCCACTGATGTGTAGGGGGCTACGTAAGAGTGAAAAGATTAGAAAAGAGAAAACTGGAAACCTTGTATCCTAAACAAGGAACAAGGGATAAGCCTCTTCTCCTGTTCAATAGACATGGGTGGAGTGTGAACCAGACCATGAAATAAAGTGTCTGCCTAAATTTTTTCTTATATATATATATCTGTCTATTTATCTATCTATCTATCTGTCTATCTATCTCTTTCTCTTTTTGTCAATATATTTTCATATAAAGACCTATAATCTTCACTTTCCAGCTTTGATAGAGTTCAAGGTCTTGTGGGTGATGAATTATTTGATCCTCACAGGTAAAGAAAGTCTCTCTGGTTTGAAGAGAGCTATTCAATTACTTTTTAAAATCCACACAACCTTCAATATTTTCAAGCAATTTTTCAAAATTCTGAGATCTGAAGGCAATATAGACACTTTCCAAAAACTGTATAGTGTATTAAAAGGTGCAAGAATTATTTTATAAGGGGATTTGTTCAATTTGTTTTTGTGTAAAAAAAAAAAGCAATCTAGTGATTTTTCCTTTCATTATATTGATGTTATCATGACTCACAATTCAGCCAGTCAGTTAAGTGCCATACATGATACATGCTTGGACGATCATGTCTTGAAAGGAACATGACTGACAGGGCAGAAAGTTATCCCCGCAGTAGGTTGCCATTACATTCTGCGATAGAATGGTTGCCAGCCAAGGCTACAGAACCCAATCTATCCTGTTATTTAATCCATAACTGGAGGGAAGAGATGGATTAATACCTTTCCCAAGGGTATTTGTGTGTAAGTGAATGCAAAGAATGCAACCAGAATTTTAGCTCAGCTCCCTGATTTCTCATTCTGAGCCAATATCTACTGCACCACAACACATCCCACAACTCACAATTCACTGAGACCAGAATTTGGCCTCCACTAAGACATCACTTGGTTTAAAACATTGTATTTCTAATAATATATTACTATATATATATGTTCAGAGATATTCTTCGTAATATATATATATTTGCAGTTGGTATTAATATTATATATATTTTAGAGGAACTTCTAGTAATATATTTTAGAGCTATTCCTAGAGATATATTTTAGAGGTATTTCTGGTAATATAATATTTTTTTTTTTTTTTATAAGCGTTTCACCTCGAGCAAGGCATGTCACTGCCACTACTGCACAGGGGGCTACGTAGAGTGGAGAAAGGCTGATTAAATATAGGAAATGTCAGAGGGTGGGTGATAGGCGGGTAAGGATACTGAGAATGAGGGTTGGGTAGATGAGAGTGTTCTGAGAATAGTTGGGAGTTAGTGTGATAGGAGGTGTCTATTGACCCTACATTTAAACACCTGGAGATTGTAGCTGTCGGGAAAGCAGAGTTGTGGAAGGGAGTTCCACAGGCGGGAAGCGCGAGAAAAGAAGCTGTTGGAGTAGATTACATTATATACATTTTCAAGGGAATTTCTAGTAATAAAATATTATATATATATATATATTTCAGGGGTATTTCTAGCAATATAATTATTATAGGAGAAAACAAGTCATGGCATACTTGATAAGCTAAAGCAAATAGGCGGCAGAGCAGGGTTTGGGATCAATAGTAAAGAGAGGAAGATGTGGAGGGCGATGATTACCAACATCCTGAAGGAACACAGCACATAAAAGAAGATGATGATGATTTCTTCAGGATGTACATGATCATGGTTCTCAACAGATTCTTTTACTCTGTTATTTGTGAATTTCCGCACCTTCTTGGGAAAGATAGCAGAGTGATTTCTTGTTGCTTTCTTCACAGTTTCGAATTCAGATATTTCCTTCTCATAGACTGGTTACCACATAAGCTTAGATACCTTGCATTTTCATCATGATGATTTTCTCTAAACATTTATTCAAGGTAACGGATTACAGAATGAGGTGTTTTTATGGATGTAAGAGGAGGGAGTAAGAAGGGCAGATTATGAGGATATGTAGGATAGATAAAAGTTGGCCTTGGACTTATAGTGGTTGGAGAAGGATCCTCTTCTACAAAGCAACATAGCATGAGAAGAATATTTCTGAATGAAACTTACTTCTTACCAATGAAATGCCCAGAGAATGGTTATGGAACGGTAAATTCATGTAACTACTTTTGTGGCTTGGAATTTATATTTATAAAATATGCGATACTCAAGAAAATGTATAGTGATTGAATTAATTTAAATATTTAAAGCTCTTCCGTTTGTTCATTGAAAAAAACATGGAAATATTTTTAAAAGTTTGAAACATAATTCTGTTTTACTTTTTTATTTTACAAACAGTAAATTCTCTGTAATGTTAGGTATGTCCTTTATCCGAAGAAGCTCAGGTAAGATTGTGTCTGTGTGTTTGCAAAGACATACCTGACAGGGTAATGTGCAATGTTCCAGAAAAAAAACGGTCGGCTGTCAAAAGTAATCGTGACTTTTATGTTTTCGTATATTTCACCCCTCAGAGAATTCAGCCTGGAGTCATGGTGTCCAATGACAAGAGCCAGAAACAAAGAAATGTGTTTTCTCGGATTAGTCTTGCAGAGAATGAACAGACTAGAAAATTATTAGTTCTTGAGGGTAATGCATAGTGGTAGATTATTGGAGAAGAGCTTGAAAGAAAAGGGTTCAATATTAGCTGTATTCACTGCTAGAAGGTTGTTTCCAGTTAAAGCAAAATCATAGACTGAAAGAAAAATGAATGGATGTAAGTCAAATTTTGATTTCCTGGTATTGATATCAAATAAGTTTTTTCGTCATAAACTGAATTTTGAAGGCTAAATAAGTCCTCTGAGTAAATGGTATCATGGCTGAGACTAAGAACTACAATTATACCTACTTAGAGCCAAACACGAAGCAAAAACTAAAATAAAAGGGCTGAAAAAATACAGACATACAGGCAGATAAACAGACACACACACAAGCATCTTGCCTTTTATACTTTATATATTATCAATTTTCTGCACTATTGTAAGAACTGCAACCTTGAAACTTCTGAATATTGCTTCTTATGTCTTTGTTTATGAGTGTATAAAATTTGATTAAAATCGGACCACTCCTTCTATAACCTGATTTTTTTGATTATCGATTTTCGATGTTTATCGGAGGTACCTCAACACAAAACCTAGCTAAGAACACTCGCAGATGCTTATAGTACAACTGTGTAAATTTTCAAGAATATCAGTTCAGCCATTTTGGATTCTATAGGTAATGGACACACACACACACACACACACATACACACATACACAGACAAAGTTTTATTTATAAATAAGTTTAGATTATCTCTCCTAAACCCTGTTCCATCATCCACTTACTCAAACTCGGTAGGTAGATTATAAGACAGAATCTTATCTTTGATCTGTCTTGTGAGTATCAAATTTTCCAAGCTCTCTTTCCACATTATGTGTGCCAGATATCTCATCCTGATGTTAAAAAGTAATAAACAAAGAAAAATAGAGATAAAAAAATGAAGAAAGAAAAAATAGAAAAGAATACAGTTGATACCACCATTACTTCCATCTCAATTAGAAATCTGCCAAGGCTGAGAAAATAAACTCCTGCTCTTGGAATGGATCTCAAATCTGTGAAGAAATGGTTCACAAATTTTAATGCTTCCAAAATTCACCTTTAACCACCAGAGAGAAACTTTCCTACCTTCCATCAGCCTGGGTGACGCTAATCTCCCAGAAAGCAACACACAGTGGCTCATTGGCATCACTCTCTCAACCAACCTCAAGTAGAACAACTATATCAAATAAATAGCTACATCTACTTCTAGGAAGGTTGGGTTCCTGTGTCAGACTAAGAAGTTTTTCTTGTCAGAATCTATTTTACATATTTACAAATCTACCATTTATCTATGCATTGAATACTGTTGCTCTATCTGGTTGGATGCTCCTGCTATTTATCTCAGGGTTCTCAACAAAACCCAAATGAGAATCTGCAATATTTTGAATTTGGATATTTCCTTCTCATAGACCGGTTGCTACTCAAGTTTAGATAGCTTGCATTTTCATCATTCTGATTTTTTCTAAATATTTACTCAAGGTCAAGAATGAGTGAATGTGATGTTTTTATGGATGTAAAAGTAGGGGACAAGAATAGCAAGCTGCTAAATCCCACTCTTTTAAGGCAAAATAGGCAAATGTAACTGTCAATTCTACTCTAACAGTGTTTTTCTCACACTTCCTGCCTTTAGAATAGCAAGCTGCTAAATCCCACTCTTTTAAGTCAAAATAGGCAAATGTAACTGTCAATTCTACTCTAACAGTGTTTTTCTCACACTTCCTGCCTTTAGAATAGCAAGCTGCTAAATCCCACTCTTTTAAGGCAAAATAGGCAAATGTAACTGTCAATTCTACTCTAACAGTGTTTTTCTCACACTTCCTGCCTTTAGAATAGCAAGCTGCTAAATCCCACTCTTTTAAGGCAAAATAGGCAAATGTAACTGTCAATTCTACTCTAACAGTGTTTTTCTCACACTTCCTGCCTTTAGAATAGCAAGCTGCTAAATCCCACTCTTTTAAGGCAAAATAGGCAAATGTAACTGTCAATTCTACTCTAACAGTGTTTTTCTCACACTTCCTGCCTTTAGAATAGCAAGCTGCTAAATCCCACTCTTTTAAGGCAAAATAGGCAAATGTAACTGTCAATTCTACTCTAACAGTGTTTTTCTCACACTTCCTGCCTTTAGAATAGCAAGCTGCTAAATCCCACTCTTTTAAGTCAAAATAGGCAAATGTAACTGTCAATTCTACTCTAACAGTGTTTTTCTCACACTTCCTGCCTTTAGAATAGCAAGCTGCTAAATCCCACTCTTTTAAGGCAAAATAGGCAAATGTAACTGTCAATTCTACTCTAACAGTGTTTTTCTCACACTTCCTGCCTTTAGAATAGCAAGCTGCTAAATCCCACTCTTTTAAGGCAAAATAGGCAAATGTAACTGTCAATTCTACTCTAACAGTGTTTTTCTCACACTTCCTGCCTTTAGAATAGCAAGCTGCTAAATCCCACTCTTTTAAGGCAAAATAGGCAAATGTAACTGTCAATTCTACTCTAACAGTGTTTTTCTCACACTTCCTGCCTTTAGAATAGCAAGCTGCTAAATCCCACTCTTTTAAGGCAAAATAGGCAAATGTAACTGTCAATTCTACTCTAACAGTGTTTTTCTCACACTTCCTGCCTTTAGAACTCACTTCTATATACTTGCTTCCCTGATAGCTACAATCTTCAAAAGTTCAATTGCCATCTTCTATTTCCTTGATTCTTATCTTTTATTTATCCTTTCTTCAACATCTCTGTAACCTTTTATTCTCTTTTTTCTTGTTATAAAAACCTGCTCACCAGTGGCCAGTAAATTATTTTAAAAAAATTGACAGAACCTTAAATTTTAAAATTCAGATGGTGGCATTAAACTTTTACCTAGAGAGCACAGTTTGCCCTACTTTTAAATCTATAGCTAGGCGAAGATGAAGAGATGGTGGATAATTGTGTGAAAGTGAATGCTTCACACAAATGCTTCAGCTAGAATTTGTACTTAACATGCTATTTTTACTTTCCACACTTATAAATGTCACATCTAATTTTGCTAAACTCAGTTATCTTTTTATTAACAGGTGTAAGAATTATTCTAGAAAAAAACTACTATTAAGGAGAGATTGCAAGAAAAGAACAAGAAGACAGAAGACAGAAGATGACAATTGACATTCCATTTAAATTTCTGAAGACCAGAGTTAACTGGGAAGCAAGAAGCCAGAAGTGAGAAGTGCGATAGAAGAAATTGTTAGAATAGAACTTATGGTTATCTCTATCTATTTGTATTTTAATTTTTAGTGAGTGTCTTGGTTTTAGATTCAGAGGTTCAGTTTTCACATCAACCAAAATTTTCTCCCAAACAAACCTCCACTCAAATGTCTGTTTGTTGAAACTTTGTATTTCTAATAATATAATATCATATATATTTTCATGGATATTTCCAGTAATGCAATATTGCATATTTTTTGCCAATATGATAAAACCATTCAGGTAAAGAAAGTCTCTGGTCAGACAATGAGTAAATTACTGGCCCTAAACTTAAGTGCAATAAAAGAAAGTGTTAGCATAGAACCTACGGTGTTAGCATAGAATCTAGTCATTTGTATAATTGTTTGTATATAAAATAATCTTATATAGAATGAAAAATTTAAGTACTGGATATATATTCCAATTTCCAGTAATGCAATATTGCATATTTTTTGCCAATATGATAAAAACCATTCAGGTAAAGAAAGTCTCTGGTCAGACAATGAGTAAATTACTGGCCCTAAACTTAAGTGCAATAAAAGAAAGTGTTAGCATAGAACCTACGGTGTTAGCATAGAATCTAGTCATTTGTATAATTGTTTGTATATAAAATAATCTTATATAGAATGAAAATTTAAGTACTGGATATATATTCCAATTTCCAGTAATGCAATATTGCATATTTTTTGCCAATATGATAAAACCATTCAGGTAAAGAAAGTCTCTCTGGTCAGACAATGAGTAAATTACTGGCCCTAAACTTAAGTGCAATAAAAGAAAGTGTTAGCATAGAACCTACGGTGTTAGCATAGAATCTAGTCATTTGTATAATTGTATATAAAATAATCTTATATAGAATGAAAATTTAAGTACTGGATATATATTCCAATTTAATTATGAAAAATTATACAACATGGATTTTTTATTTTTTTAATTGTTTCATCCCAAACAATGCAATGGAGCAACAAAGTTGTTGAATGTTAGAGAAAAAATATTAAGGACAGATGTCAATAAAAGAAAAAAAAAATTAAGACAGAAGATAATGATTGCATTTAAATTTTTCAAGATCAAATATAACATTTAATAAGATAGAGATAACATTTTGAACAATACTCATAATTTATTTTACCAATAAAACATTAATATACATTCTCTCCAAACTGTGTCCCCATTGAGGCCTCATCTATTTGGAAAAGGTCAAAGATACACATCATCAAAATGATAATGCAAATGGTGGATTATGACTTAATAAATGCTTGTTTGTTTAAATTCTTGAAACATCTTTTTTTCTAATCCTAATTAATTTTAGTCATTTTTTTTAATCATTTCACCCTAAGCAGGGTGTTACTGAGTGAAAAAGAAAAACCTTATTAAACAATGAGAACAGTAAAAGAGCAGACTTTAAGAAGACAGAAGATAGTAACTGACATATTTAAATTTTTAAAGATCAAATCTGACTGGAAGACAAGAAGCCAGAAGAGAGTTCCACATCCTTAAATTTTTTCAGTTATTTTTCAAGAGAAGCAACTGTTAGAATAGAACTTATTGATGCATTTAGCAATTTGTATATTTGTTGATAAAATCATTTCACCCGAAGGCAATAAAGTTATCAAGATACTAGGGGTTGTTGAGAGTTAGATAATATAAAAAAATACTATTGACAACAGAAAATAATAAAAGGATAAGAATTAAGAAAACAGAAGATAACAGTTGACTCTACATTTAGATTTTTGAAGATCAAAGTTAACAAAGCAAGAAACTGGAAGTGTTTTTTCAACATCAAGAAGTTTGATCAAGGTGGGGTTGATCAATTTGATTTTATGTGAAACGTAGTGATTTTCCCTTGTCTTTTCTTGTATTTATAGAAATGAACTAATTTGCATATATGGTTTTTTTCTTATATACTGAACAAGTCTTACAGATGTTATCATTGAGCTTGGCTGACATCTTGTTTTGTAAGCATTGCCTGTTCAATTAGAAAAAAATTAAAAGTGTTAAAGATAGCCTGGAGTGCTAGATAGTGTAGCAAGTAACAAACAATGAGAAGGTGGAGATTGTTTTTTTCATTTGTACACATACTTGTGCAAATTAATTGAAACAACTGCTTTAGTTTCCTTTCTTTCACCACACGGTCAGTTTTAAACCCACTGGAGTGACAGGGTGCAATCAATTTCTACTTTTTTCACAGATTAGGTGATTTGCTGTAGTGTGCAGTAATATGAATCTATTTTTGGCCTTGAAAAATATTGTGTCAGCTGTGATTGCATCAAATTTTTATCACAGCTAGAAACTATTGTCTTGACTGTTGATTAGTTGTTCTATGGCCATTGTCGGTCATGGACGTTACTCCAAGGAAGCATATGAACATTGTAATGCTACATGAACACACTGGCAAGACTTACAGAGAGATTGCAGATATTGCTGGCATCAGACTTTCAGTCATGTCATCAAAGTGAAGAAACAAATTAGATCCAAAATACAAAGAAAAATGCAAAGGAAAATTGAGAGACGTGGAAGGCCTATCTCTGGTGGCTCTTAGAATGCTTTCTCCTATTACCCACTCAAACTCTGCTCTGCCATCCACCTGCTCAGGCCCATCAAGTATGTTATACGCTGCTTTTCCTTGTCTCTCTTTCCATCTATCTGACCTGTGAGTATCAGATTCCCCAAGCCCTCCTTCCTCATTACATGTCACAGAAACTTTAGTTGTCTTTTCCTGATGTTCAGCATTAATTTCTTTTTTGTTTCCATCTTTTCCAAAACCTCACCATTGCTTGATATCCACAACATCCTTCTGGAGAACCACATTTCAGTTGCTTCAAGTTTTTCCTTCCTCTTTGATGAGATTGTCAAACATTCACTGCCATATTGAAGAACAGACATTACATAGCAAAATTTTCCTGTCTCACAATACTCTACTCAGCATCTGGAATGCGTCCTTCAATATACCAATTTGCCTTCGGATATCAGTATCGTATTTTCTGTACTGCAGCTATATGGTAAGAAAATAAGCTGCCAATTTCATCACATGATGGGAGACTGGGATCTCTGATCTTAAGACAGAAACAATAATAGCCCATAGTTGGTGGGGAGGTGGATTCATGCCTTTCCCAATTGTAAGTGAATATAACAAACCCAATGGGAATTAGAACTTGTCTTTCAGGTTAATAATTCTGAGCCATTAGTGAATCCCTTGCACATCAACACCTGTTATTCCCAAGTGATCACCTATCAAGGCACTAATCTTTTGAAATAGCAAAAAGATTAAGAAAATAAAAACCTAATTCCAAACAGAAGTCACAGTATCTTGTCATGATAGTAATTAATACAGATTAACACTTTGAGTCAAGTCCCTAGAACTACCCAATGCTTATATCTACTGGACGTTGAGTCTTCAAGGACACATGGCCCAGTAGATAAAAGCAATTTTTCAAAATCTAGAGAGTGGTCTTAAACTTTTTGCCTGTAGTGTAGATTAGGCAAAAAAACAGCTAAAATTTTAAGGAAATTTATGCAGTAATGGGGAAATTTCATTGGTCCCAGTGAGTTCAAAGTGTTGAGTTCAGTACCTGACTACAGCAGTGGTGAACAAGTAACTTAGAGAGTTAAGTTAAAGGGAGATAACTACATAGCATCCAGAAGTGGAATCGCACATGGAATGAGAATGGGAATGTTATGGAAATAAAAAAGGTGATGAAAATAAAAGGTCTGGTTTGAAATTCCTAGAACTTGTAAAGGTCAAAATATACAATGACCAAAACATCATAAATATAGCAATAAAGATTAAGATAATAATTCAAATAGTGTAAATAATGTAAATACTATTTATATACTAATAATGTAAATACTAATAATGTAAATACTAATAATGTAAATACTAATAATGTAAATACTACCTCCAAAATATAGACGAATATAATGTTTGAATGAAAAGAATTCACTGAAATATTCTGGCAAATTTTCAAATTTCAGTTTAAAATCAAGAAAACATAATCAGAATATATGGAAAAAATGGTGTCATTTTAAACTGATGACAGGATGATAAAAAGAAAATTAAACTGTGTCAAGCCATGATTGCCTACATTCTAAAGAGATATGGCATTGAAAATAAAATAAAAAATATGCCTTGATTTCTAAAAAATATCTAACTTCACAAAAATGGACATTAAAAGTGCTTTTGCTTTTTTTTTTGCTTTCTTTTTTGCAGATCATGATGCTGTAGGATTAATGTCACTGCATATTTCTTTTCAGTATGTTTATTTTTTGCTGTGTTTGTTTACAATTTTGTCTAGCCTTTTACATTTACATAACCTGGATACTGTCATAGCAATAAAATTACATGCAAGATATGATACACCATCAGATACTAAACAAAATATTACAATGAATATACAATCAGATGCTAATATGATGACATTTTAAGTTGGGTTCTCAGTTACATTTTTTTTAATCATTTCACCCCAAGCAAGGCAATAATGCTACTAGGATGTAAGGAAAGGGAAAGAGAATCAGAAGAAAGTAAGGAGAAAAGAGACTAACATTGTATGATCACATTATACATTCAATGTGCAATTCAGGTTCTACTAACCTGTCTTTTCATGTAGTCAGATGAAATGGGCTCCTTGTTTCAATAAATTTAATTCTTACTTCACGAAGGTTGCTAAAGAAAGTAAAAACAAAGGATTATAAATAAACTACAAGAAAACTGAACGCATGGTCATCAGTAAAAAGAGAGGTTAAAAATGTCAACTACGTCAAGCTACTAAAAGCAAGCAGGTACAAAAATTAAAATAACTGGGAAGTGTTCTAGCAAAGAATGAAAAGTGTGACACTGAGATCCAAAGGCATATTTATATGGCCAAGAATGCATTTTCAAAAAATTGAAAAATCTCATCAAAGTTGAAGAAAAGAAGCAACTGAAATGAATTTATACAGAAGGATGCTGAAACGTGTTAGCAACGATACGGTTTTGGAGAGTATGGAAACAAAAAGGAAATTTATACTTAACATCACGAAAAGACAGCTGAAGTGTCTGGGACATATAATGACGAAGGCAGGCTTAGAGAATCTGATACTCACAAGACAGACACAGGGAAAGAGGGACAGGGGAAAGAAACACATGACATTCTTGATGGGCTTGTGCAAATGGGTGGCAGAGCTGGGTTTGGGAGGGGTAAAAAGAGAAAGGGTGTTAAGAACAACATAGGATAGGAAAATGTGGAAGGCTATGATCGCTTATGTCTTGAAGAGGTGCAGTACATAAAAGAAGATTCAACTTTCTGAATTAAGTAAAAACTTATAATTAAAATCTGTGTTGCAATTTTTTGACATTGTTACATGACAAAGAACATCACTGGTGATTTCATGAATAAATTTTGATATTTTACACTCAATTAAAAAAAACAATTTTTTGCTTATTTTTTGCATTTATATGATAGGCAAAAAGTTTAGGGTCACTGAATTTTGAAAAATTGATTAAAAAATGTTACAGACATTTTTTAAAAGTAATTTACAATTTATTTTAGGTCAGAAAGATTTCAATTATTACTCTGAAATGGTTTTTAGGGATTTATGGTGGGAGATTTTATGTTCCTGTTGAAATGTTTTAGGAATTTATGGAGAGACTTTCTTTTCTTAACTGGTTTTATGGATGTTTAGAAAATGACTTTCTCTTTTTAAAATGTTCTAGGATTTTCTGCAAAAATATTCAAATTCAGTTTTCTGAATTTCTGCCAATTTCATCACATGATGGGAGACTGGGATCTCTGATCTTAAGACAGAAACAATAATAGCCCATAGTTGGTGGGGAGGTGGATTCATGCCTTTCCCAATTGTAAGTGAATATAACAAACCCAATGGGAATTAGAACTTGTCTTTCAGGTTAATAATTCTGAGCCATTAGTGAATCCCTTGCACATCAACACCTGTTATTCCCAAGTGATCACCTATTTTCTTTTGAAATAGCAAAAAGATTAAGAAAATAAAAACCTAATTTCAAACAGAACATTTCTGGATAGAGACATTCTGGTTTTAGAGATTTATAGAGAGATTTTAACTTTTTGAATGGGTTTAGTAATTGATGGGGAGAGATTTTTACTTTCTGAATTGTTTTTGAACTTGTTTCTACCTTACTGAGTCTATCAAATGACTTTGCACAAGCCAGTTATTACCTTTTTTGATTGTTGCAAAACACTATAATGGGGAAAATGAAAACTAGATTAAAGAAAATGGCAATGAAATTTCCCCATTACTGCATAAATTTCCTTAAAATTTTAGCTGTTTTTTTGCCTAATCTACACTACAGGCAAAAAGTTTAAGACCACTCTCTAGATTTTGAAAAATTGCTTAATAAATTTAAGGTTGCAAGCCTTTTTAAAAAGTAATTACTACTTATTGGCTTGGAGTAATCTTACGGTTGGTAGATTTTGAATTTTAGAAAAAAATAATTGATGGCATGTTTAATAGTTTCAACATCCTAGATTAGTAGAAGTTGATTAAATGATAGAAGGTATGAAAGTTACTAATTAATAAATCCAGAGGGTGGCACCAAACTTTTGGTCTATAGTACACATAATTTGAGACATTTTTCTTTCTATATCTAAATGACCAAAATATATGAAGGAAACATACAGAAAGCATCAGTTTAAACTGATTTAAAGTGGAATGTTTTTCATTTTTTATTTAAATATAAATGAAATTTAAATAAAATACAAAAAGCTGGATTTTTAAAAAATATCCAACTGACTTTACAAAAATGGACATTAGAAGTGTTTTTCTTTTTCTTTTTTTTGCTTTCTTTTTACAGAAAATGATGCTGTAGGATTTTCTTCTCAGTATGTTTATTTTTGCTGTGTTTATTTCCACTTTTGTCAAGCCTTTACATTTATATAACATGGATGTTGTCATGGCAATAAAATTACGTGCAAGATATGATACACCCCCAAAGTCATTGGACACTAAATATAATAATAGTGCAATGAATATGCAATCCTATGTTAATATAATGTGTGTGTTAGGTTGAGTCATCAGTTTCTTTTTGTTTTAATAATTTCACCCCAAGTGAGGCAATAATGCCACTAGAATATAAGGGCGGGAAAGAGAATGAGGAGGCTTTACTAAGAAGAAAGGACAATAAAAGAACAGATTTCAAAAAACAAAAATAAGGATTGCATTTAAATTTTTGAAGATTGTAGGTTGAATGGGAGTGAGAAATTGAAAGGCAATTCCAGAGAGAAAAAAAAAATTCTGTTTTTGGAAACCAATTGTAATGATGAATATAACCATTCTAACCATTCATAATTAACCATTTTAAAAATATATCCTGGCTTACAGCCACATTACATTGAAAAACCAGTTCCCATATGATCCCTGAAGTTAAGCAACATCAAGCTGGTTAGTGCCTAGATGGGTGCTGATATAAGGGTGATTCAGTAATGGGCCAGAAATTTAATTTGAGGGCCAAGACACATACATGTAATGCAAGAAAAAGTTTTGAAACTTGGATGGTCTGTTCTGACCTGCCTGCCGTACTCACATGATCTTGTGCCAAATGATTATTACCATTTTTTGAATGTGGCAAAATAATTTTGATGGAGAAAATGAAAAACCAGATTCCAAAGCTTGTGTATCAAAAAGCTGTCTAAAAAAAGTCATGCAAATAATTATATGTTAGGTTGTGTCATGGGTTGTTTTAAGATTTTTTTAATCATTTCACTCTAAGCATAACAATAATGCCACTAGGACACAAGAAGAAATTATTAAAAATAAATTTAATTCATGAAGGTCAAAGTTGACTGGAAAGCAAAAATCTGAAAGAGTGCAAGAAAAGAAACTGTAAGCATAAAACTTACAATTTCAGCCATTTCAACAGTAAGTTGATGTAGACTTTGCTGCAAATCTAAAAGTATTTCATAAAGTCTAGGTACCATGAAGAAAATCTCATCATAACAATTGCCGTTAAAGTATTCATAGAAAAGGAAGCTACATTATGTTGGTGGGAAAGCAACTGAATCTGGGATGTCAGGTCAGGATCAATAACATTGCAGATTCTTCTATGTATTTTATCAAGGATTTCTAAATATATAGCAGAAGCACCAGACCAAATGTGACAGCAATATTCAAAGCATGGATGAATGGTAAATATGTAAGAGAAAAATTATGTAGCATATAAAGCAACTTTCCCAGCAAGGAAAGGATAAAAGATGAATAGGATTCAAGAAGATAAAACATGCCAATTGATGTTGCATTTAAATCTTTGGAGATAGTACCTATCAGGAAAGCAAGTAAATAAAAGGGAATTTCACAGGAAGGAAGTGTGAGAAAAGAAACTGTTGGAGTGGAAGTTACATTTAACTATTTCAGCAGTGAAAGGGTGGGACCTAATTGCCAATCTAGTAGCATGCTAGTAGAAGCACCAGGGAAAAAAGTTCATCAGAACGGTTGGCATGAAATTATTTGTAGAAAAGACAGAGGGAAGTCACATCATATTGATGGGAATGGGACTGAAGTCAAAATGCCAAGCCATGAACGGTTACATTGCAGATTCTTCTTTGAGTTTTGTCAATAACCTTGAGATGAATAGCAGGAGCACTCAACCAAATATGGCAATGGTATTCAATGCATGGATGAAAAGAATACTGTTTTTTATTTTTTCATTTAATATCTTAGTGATTAGTCTGTATAAAGAATCAATAATTGTCTTAAGTTGTTATTGACAGCAAAAAGTTTTATTTCTGCTAATACATTTTGGTGTGATGTAGACTCTATCTGACTCTATTTAAAAATATTTATCCTTGATAGCACCAGCAAGTGTATTTGCTTCTTAAAGAAATAAAAAAAAAGTTATTGATGGCTTTTCTTTACTCACAACATATAACATGGAGAGAAGAACAAAAAGTATTCTATATCCAGGGACTTTATCAAGGCAAATGTGCAAGATGGATTCTGACAAGAAAAACTTTCTGATCCAACACAGTGACCGATCCTTCCTAACAGTAGATGCAGCTATAGATGCAATGTAAATGCAATGCAATGTCAGTCGTTATCTGTTGTCTTCTTAATTCCTTTTTTTTTATTCTTCTCTCTCCTTAATAATATTTTACTTTTTATCACACTCGGTAATACCGTGTGTATTATTTTTTGCAGAATAAAGTTGATGAACAAAAACATAATTGATTTATGACTTAATCTAATATTTTCCTAATATGTTATTTTACCCTTGAGTGTAAATATGACTCTTTTTTAAAAAAAAGAAATTTTCTTTCTGAATTCTTAGAATGAGAAGTTATCATTTACAATCAGACTAATATCCTCATCTTTGTTGTTATGATCACATTTCAGCTGTTCTCTGAGGATATTGGTCCAAGTATAAATAATGTAAATAATGTTCACTATTGTTTTGTAACTTTCTGACCTTGAGACCTGGGTTCAAATTTCACAAAGGTAACTTCATGTATCTGCCAATCTGAACTTTTTATTTAATCTAGATTGTTCTTGTCCTGGTATCCATGTCTCGAGTTTATTTTAGTAGAGAAGATCAAATATGATTTTGCATCATGGAGTTTTGCAGCAGAGGAGAAAAGAAACCAAATAAAATGGAAGAAGAAAAGAAAAAAGAAATAATGTTAGCAAGAAGGAAAGGAAATTAAAAAGAAAGAAGAAAACTAAGGGAAAAGAAGTAATAAAGATTAAAACAGCAAAAAAAGTGAAAGAAGAAAACGAAGACAGACAATAATAGATTACTGAAGATTTTATACAAGTTATTGCGTCTGTGTCATGAATAATTATAAAATAAATTTTATACTCTTACATTATAACAGACATGGCATGGAAACATGGCTTATTGCCAAATCACATGATCACCAAAGTGATGATCATGGAAGTTAAGCAAAATTGAGCCTGATCATTACCTAAATGGGTTATCCCTTGGGAATATTAGGTGTTGTAGGTATTTGCCCTGGCCTCCTGATTGAGAATGTATGTGACACAATGTTGGGTTTAATGTGGCGAACTCTAGTGTGTACACCTGGGCCAAAGACTAAAACTGCCTAACCCCTGCAATCATCAGTTGTGCTGGCATAGGAATGACAACCAATCACCCCTCTTTAGTGCAATGGAAAGGTACAGCCTTGGGCAGCAGTTTCCCAGGACTCATCTCCTCACAGTATTTTCCTCAGCTCCGTCAAATGAGTTTCACTCTGCTCAAATACAGACACAATACTGAGGAATGATAAACCCTACCTGGCACATGCCAGGTAAGTATTACCAGGTGCTGTAAGCTTGGATAAACAATTGGTGTAAGATAGAATTGTTAATCTGAAAACCAAGTTCTAATTCCTAAATATTGTTATATTTACTTATACACAAATATCCCTGGAAAAAGTATGAGTCCATCTCTTCTCCCCCAGCAATGGGTTAATTACTAAGACATGTATCATTAAACAATTATTATTTTCAAAAAGATTTTCCCAATCTAAAGTTATTTTTTTGCTTTCATCAGACTTAGATGCTCAATAACAGCTTAGAATTGTTAATTGAAAAACCAAGTTTCAATTCCAGTCAGATTTGTAATATTCACTAACAAGCTAATAATGACTCTTTTCTCCTCACAGCTAAGGTTTAATTAGTAAGACTTGTATTGGTAAATCATTAATATCTCAAAAACATTTTTACAATCTAAAAATATTTTAGGGCTTTAAATTATCTGCAGAGGTTGATAAACAAACCAGTCAAGCATAGAAACATATGTGACACAAGGTCGGGTTTAACATGGAGAACCCGAGCATGTATACCCAGGCCAAAGATGAAAACTGACTAGCTCCCACAAACTGTCAGCATCTAAATTGTTGAACCTGTTTGGTTTTGATATTTCCAATCTGTAGTTTATATGTTGGCCTGTCCTTTTTGATAACAACAATAAAAATTTATTATCAAGAAGAAGATTTTAAATTTTGTTGTAAAAATTCTGCATAAAAAAAAACTTTATCTTTTACATTTTTCATTTTTCCCATCTTCATAAATTTGTTGATGTCGAACCAAATTGCATAAAAGGAAAAAAAAATTCTGTGTTTTTTTGGTTTTTTTTTGCAATTAATGTCTTTGTGATTAGTCCATATAAAGAATCAATAATTGTCTTCAGTTGTCATTGACTCTGAAAAAATACATTTTGGTGTGATGTAGACCTCATCTGACTCCACTGACAAATAGTTATTCTTGACAGCACAGTCAAGTGTATTTGTTTCTTAAATAAATTTTTAAAAGAATTATTGATGACTTTACTTGACTCAACAACATATAACATGTAGAGAACAATATATTTTTTAAATAAGTAACTATTTTTCCCCTTTCACAGATAATTGTATTTCCCCTTTTAGTATATGTGTGTGTGTGTGTGTGTGTGTGTGTGTGTGTGTGTGTGTGTGTGTGTGTGTGTGTGTAAAATATTTTCACAGAGTGTATCTGTAAAAGAACAGAATGACTAAAAAGGCAATAGGAAAAATTATCCTTTATCAAGGGACTTTATCAAGGCAGATGTAGGATTTATTTTGTTGTTTAATACGACCCACAAGTTTTTTTCCCTTACTTTGCTGTTAAGGCTAGGTCAGAGGAGAGGCCAGTGACCACGTTTTGGAGGTGCACCCATATACTGTGGTATCATCAGCATAGATAGAGTCATTATTCAACTGACTTCGTTTACAAATCAGTCAGTTACGTGTCATACATGATACATACTTGGACAATCATATCTTGAAGAAGACATGACTGACTGGGCAGAAAATTTTCTCGCAGTAGGTTGCTATTAATTTTTGCAGTAGACTGGTTGTCAACCAAGGCTATAGAACCCAATCTGTTGAGCTATTTAACCCATAGCTGGAGGAAGAAGAGAGGGATTAATACTTTTTCCAAGGGTGTTTGCATGTAAGTAAATGCAACAAATTGAACTGGAATTCAAACTTGGCACCCTAATTTCTCATTCCGAGCTGATATCCACCGTACCACAGCACACATTTAAATAGTTATCTTTAATAGCATCATCAACTGCATTTCCTTCTTAAATAAATAAAAAAAATATTGAAGACTTTTCTTATCCCAACAACATATAAAATGGAAAGAATATCAATATATTTTTTGAATAAGTAATTATTTTTCCCCTTCACAGATTATTGTGTTTTTCCTTTATATATATATATGTATATATATATATATATATATATAAATCATTTTTAGATAGAGTGTATCTGTAAAGGAACAAAATTAATGAAAAGACAAGAAGAAAATCTATTCTAACCAATGCATTCCATCCTCACAGATTCTCGTACTCAGTGGAAACATGGCAAGCAATAACCAAACAATATTAAAATAAACAAATCTCTAGAGATTTAATGGAGGGCTGCACTTATCAGAGTATGCTTATCTAATAGGGTGGCTAACCAATCCCTACTGCAGATACCTGCTCAGGGACATTTGTGCTTATTCAACACCCACAGAGCCCACCTGTGTACAATTATATTGAGTGAACCTTAGTTAGAGTTTCTGGAAGAGAGCACATTATGTGGCCTGATCAACTGTATGATTAAAGTAAATGTAAGATTTATTTTGTTGTTTAATGTGAGCTTTTCTCCCCACTGAACTGTTAAGGCTCAGTCAGAAGAGAGATCAGCTGTCAAGCTCTGGTCATCTAGAGTGACCAGAGCTTGGCAAAGCTACATCATCAAGTATACTGTATACTGTGGTATCAGCATAGATATTCATGATGTAGCCATTATTCAATCAGTGATTTTCTAAGCACAGCTTAAATATGGCACAAGGCCAAAAGTATGGAGCACCCAGGGAGAATCAAACTCACTATTCAGTCATAATGATTCTAGCAAGACAAGCTTGCTAACCATTATGCAACATGGAGGTGCCCAACCATGATTCAGCTGGCTCTATTTACAAATAATTATCTGTAACAGCATCATTATTTTTACATTAAAAAGAACAAGTCTTAGTAACATTATCTCCTTGCTTGGGGTGAAATGATTAAAAAAAATCTTGTTGAGAGCTTCTCTTGGCCCAACAACATACCATAGCATGGAGAGGTGAGATCTAACCTGTATCTTTCACTGAATTGTGTTCCTCTCAAAACTGGACATTTTTCATTTTCTCTTGTTTTTACAGGAGATAGGTGGCGAAGAAAGTGATCAGAGACAATTCATGATACCAAACTGCCATAACAGTTTGGTATCCTCTGACACTGATGATGGATGGAGTGACGGGGATGCGGGAAAATCCAAAACCGCCCCAGGTAGGAGGCCTTTTTTACTTTTCCATCATCGTCAATCATATAGATTTAAAGCAGCTATGTTAGTCACTATGCAATCATAGAACTCCACCAATTCCATTAATTATGGCCTTGTACCACTTATGAATGAAACTAAAAGTTACAAAACAATTGTGAACATTATTTACATTTTGTTTGGACCAATGTCCTTATCTTTGTTGGTTTTATTATCACATTTCATCTGGTGTGCCTTCAGGATTTCTTTTGGTGTATGTCAACAGATATTGTTCGGCATTTACGGCCATTCATGGATTGTCCAGCATTCACTTATTAACTGACTATCAGTTGCTCGGGTGTAATGAAAGCTTTAAAACTAATCCATGGTCCTGGAGCTCAGACTCAGACTAAAGAATATTTGTGTGAAGTTTGGTGAGAATTGGATAAAAATTGTGGATTTGTATAAAGGACATACAGACAGATAAACAGACACACACACACAAACATCTTGCCTTTTATATATATATATATATATATATATATATATATATATATATATTATCGATTTTCTGCACTATTGTAAGAACTGCAACCTTGAAACTTCTGAATATCATTTCTTATGTCTTTGTCTGTATCAAATTTGATTAAAATCGGACCAGTCCTTCTATAACCTGATTTTTTCGATTATCAATTTTCAATATTTATCGGGGGTACCTCAACACAAAACCTAGCTAAGAACACTCGCAGATGCTTATAGTACAACTGTGTAAATTCTCAAGAAAATCAGTTCAGCCGTTTTGGAGTCTATAGGTAACGGATACACACACACACACAGAGACACACACACATAGACAAAGTTCCATTTATAAATAAGTTTAGATTAGATACTACATAATTGTTCAGTACAATTTTCTTTCTGACCATGAGACCCAGGTTCAAGTCTCACTATGATCAATTTGTTAGGAAGGTAACTTCTTGATACTGTTGGCCTGGGGTGGCAATCTCAGTGTGTCACACCTTTGGAAAGTTCCAGAAAAACATATTACGTCTTGTGAGTGAAATTGGGGGGACAGAAGAAAAGGGGAAAAATGAAGAAAATTTATGGTAACCTTCAGTGAACTTATTTAACCTCTGGGATTAGATTGTTCTTCTTATGCTCTCTTGTATATCTTGGATTTCTTGTTTTATTCTCTTAAGCACTGTTATTGCTAGTCCTGTTTGAATTTGATGTCATGAGTTCAATCCCTGAGTTGGGTAATACAGCCTCAAACTCTTTTGACTCCATGCTAGTACTACCATCAATGTCTATCAAATATTTCTGTCTGCCCAATTTCCCCTCACAAGACTTGGGTCAACCCATGAAAAAAGAACTTTTCAAAAATGCCACACACTAAGATAGCCACCCCAGGTCAATAGCATCAAGAAGTTACCTTCCTGACAAATCAACTATCATGAGATTTGAACTCAGGTCTCATGGTTGAAAAGTTACTGAATAATAGTGAATATTATTTAATTATTTATGTTTGAACCAATATTCTCATCTTTTTATTATCACAACATTTCAGCTGGTCTGCTCTCAGACTTTCTTTAGGTATTTGTTGATCACAATAACCTTCAAGGAATTTTGAATTTATTGAATCTCTGGAAGTAGACTATTCTTTTTCTGTTGCACATGTCTTTGGAGATCTTGTCTTATTCCCTTTCATACTGCTTGGTTGGCCACAATATAAACAGTGGAATGAAAGCATTCTACTCTTTTAGATTGAATAAAGGATTCAATTTGAAGGTAACTTTGATGGAAGGTAACCATAGTTGTCTCTCCTTTAAACTAGATGACTGTAAAAGAAATGGCCAAACGTCACTTATGGACACTAAATAATAATTCACAAGCTTAATCATTAAGATCAACAAACAAAACTTTGTGATAATAACAATAAAAAAAGAGAATATTAGTCCAAATGTAAATGCTGTAAATAATAATAAAATGTTTTCTTTACAGAAATTCAGACAGAAACAGATACAATCTTAATATGTTCAAGCCTAGGCTTAGCCATTATCTTACATAAAATTTTACTTGTAGATTCACTGAGTTGTTTTATGAAAATATATGTTTTCATTTGAATGATGAATGTTTTGTGTTTTATAGCATATCTGATCAAAAATAATTCCTCAGATTAGTTCAAAGGAAGATAAACTAGAATACATCATTTGAAGTTCTAAACAGAGAGATAAAACTAGTAATGCCTTTACAGATTAGATTAAAATGGATTACTGCATGCTCTTCACTTTGCAGTCTTAATAGAGTCCAATAATGCCTCTGCACGCTTGTGGAAAACTTTTGTCATCCACAAGGGCACTTCTGGATTCTATCAAGACTGGAAAGTGAAGTGTGTCACAAATTATTTTCCACCCCACAAATCCTTTCTCATTGTATGTCTCTCTATAAAAGTTCCACCATGTCTAATGATCACAGCTAAGATCTGCCATGCTACACACATTCTCATTCCCTTTGGTTGGATGTAAGTTCCACTCGAGCAGCTTCTTCAATGCTTTGAATCACCACAATCTTAACCTGTTCAAGTCTAGGCTTAATATTATCTTCCAGCCATAAACTCATAAACTGTCTCTTATTCTATAACACTCTATCTCAATTGCTTCACTTGGATTCATAAAATGCTGTTGGGTTGAAGTCTATAAATAAACAAACATTTTCCTGCATCATCCTGTTTCTTCTTTTTGCTCCAATATGTAGAACCACATGGTGATTATGTTCCCACTAGAGAATGTTAGTTTCTTCAGTTCACTAGCAACTGAATTCTTTTCCCACTTTCCACCACATGGCACTTCTACATTTCTTCTAAAAACCTCAGCCTAACAGTCAAGCTTTCTCTTTGTTTGTTTCAAATTAGTGCGGTGCTGACTTTAACTTGAAACATTTATACAGTATTGAATATGTTGCTTTTCTATTCATCATGCCACAAAATAAAGTGGGTGGGGGCTAAATCAGATTTTAAAAGGGGGTCACTAAATTAGTTATTAAAAGTTGGGTGGAGGCTAAATCAGATGTTAAAAGAAGAGGTTTCGAAATCAAACATTTTGGCAAAGACATCAGAGTAATATAAAACCTCTACTGGTAGCAAACTGCCTGCATATGAGCAGGAAACTAATTCAGGAGCATAAGACAAGTATGTGCCTTTTCACCAAATCTATTCAACTTGTACAGCAAGATTATTCTGAGAACCCTAGAAGTTATGCCAGGATTCATCATTGATGATCGCAATCTGAACAACATAAGATATGCTGATGATACAGTGCTGATAGCTGATACGGAAAGAAAACTACCTAAAAAGGTAGATGAAGAAATTCAAAAGAAAGGACTACAAATAAATTACAAGAAAACTGAATGTGGGGTCATCAGCAAATAGAGGAGCCCAAAATGCCAATTACAGGTTGAGGATACTAAAATCAAGCAGGTACAGAAATTTAAGTACTTGGGAAGCATTCTAATGTCTAATGAAATATGGAAAGTGCAACACTGAGATCTGAAGGCAAATTGGAACAGCCAAGGATGCATTCCAGAAGCTGAGCAGAGACAGGAAAATCTCACTAGAAACAAAGAAGAGAGAACTGGATTGCTATGTGATATCAGTCCTTCAATATGGCAGTGAATGCTGGACAATATCATCAAAGATGAAGGAAAAACTTGAAGCAACTGAAATGTGGTTCTACAGAAGGATGCTGTGAATATCATGGATCAAGCATGTAAGGAAATTAATAGTGAACATCAGGAAGAGACAGTTGAAGTTCTTGGGACATGTGATGAGAAAGGAAAGCTTGGAGAATCTGATACTCACAGGACAGATAGAAGGAAAGGGAGACAGGGAAAGCAGTGGATAACATATTTGAAAGGCCTGAGCAGGTGGATGGCAGAGCAGGGTTTGGGTGGAGTAACAGGAGAAAGCATAGTAAAAGCTACTAGGGATAGAGAGATATGGAAAGCCATGATTGCCTATGTCCTGAAAAGACATGGTATATAGAAGAAGAAGAAGAAGAAGAAGAAGAAGAAACTCAGTAAGATGTTTAAGTTGGGTAGAGGCTAAATCAAATATTAAGAGCCAGGATGAAACTACATCAGATACTAAAAGAAGGTTGCTACATCATGCATTAAATATGTTAAAAGTTGAGTAGAGGCTAAATCAGATATAAAGATGATTTTCCAAGTGTAGTTTGGATATGGCACAAGGCCAAAAGTACCCAGTGAGGATTGAATCCAGTGAGGATTGAATTCACTACTCAGACAAGCTTGCTAATTGTTACCACATCGAGGTGCCCTAAATCAGATGTTAAAGAGGAGGTTCATAAATCAGACATTAAAAGTCTTATAGCGGCTAAATCAAATGTTCAAGTTGTGGGTGCTGAATCAGATATTAAATGTCAAGTGGAGGTTACATCTGGCACTAAAAATTATGCAGGGGTTAAATCAGATGAAAAAGTCAGGAGGAGGCTAAATCAGATGTTAACAGAGGGAATTTCTACATCAGGCATTAAAAGTTGGGTAGAGACTAAATTAGATTAAAAATGTCAGGTGGAGGTTAAATTAACTGTTAAAAGAAGGGGTTGCTACATCAAACATTAAAAGTTGGGTAGAGACTAAATTAGATTAAAAATGTCAGGTGGAGGTTAAATTAACTGTTAAAAGAAGGGGTTGCTACATCAAACATTAAAAGTTGGGTAGAGACTAAATTAGATTAAAAATGTCAGGTGGAGGTTAAATTAACTGTTCAAAGAAGGGGTTGCTACATCAAACATTAAAAGTTGGGTAGAGACTAAATTAGATTAAAAATGCCAGGTGGAGGTTAAATTAACTGTTCAAAGAAGGGGTTGCTACATCAAACATTAAAAGTTAGATGGAGGCTAAATCAAATGAGAAAATTGAAAAGATTGCAGCTTCTATAGTTTTATATGTGATCCCCTCAGAAAATGAATATGGAAAAAAATAAGAAAAATTCAAAAACGAAAGAAAAGCTCAAGTAAAAACAAATATGAAAGAATTAATAAAATAGAACATAACTAAATACCAAATATAACAAAACATTATCCGACTGTAAATATTTATTTTCGTTTCAGTTCTAAAAGACAATTGCTTTGTTGTTTGTTTGCAAGAATTTTCTAGAATGAGACTAGTAGACTTTTTCTGCTTATAAGATTTATATAGAAGTTTTAGAAGCTTATGTTTCAGAAAATAAAAAACAGAAAATTAAGTTTTATTATTTATTTAAAAAATGAATAGCAATAATGATTTTCAACAAATGATACAATTCAGATCAATTGTTATAGGCCAAGTGGTTAAATTTAGTTTTTTGTCTAGTTTTTAGTTTCAGCAAAAGTGGTATGACTGAATTTCCACAAGACCCTGCTCTCTATAGCATTGACAAGTTTTTCTTTTTTTTTTTCTTCTTTTTGGCAAGATAGCAAAAACAGACTAAAAATCACTGGATTCAAGGAAAGACTGATATTTGTAACATCAAAAGAATTAATATGAGAACTAAAAATTGGCAAATTCCCACTGGTAAATCTTCATTGTGCAGGGAGGCCACAGGGATTCTTTCAGAAGAATGCTTCTCCAGATATTAAAAATAACGTTATTTTTAATGTCTAGTTAGATATTCTTAGCCTGTGTCGAGTCTTGGGCAACATTCTTCTCTTTGATTACATTAAAGAAAAACATTTTAAAAAGTCATGTTTACAGATGTGGAGGGAACCAATCAATGAGAAGCTGTATTCAATTTTTTTTATGGGTTTTTAATCAAGCAGTAAGGCGAATAGCAAAATGTCAGGGAATGTTGTTCCTGTATCAGAGGATTATGAATAAAAGCATGAGTGGATTTTAGGAGTAAGGCCAGAAACACATGCAAAATGAAGAGGCTTATAAAACCTAGTGAACTTGACCTTCATCAAAGTAAAAGACAGTAAAAAGAATTAATTAAAATAAAAGAACATTTTTTTTATTAAAATTTCATTTCCAAATTGTTAACAATTGTTCATTCATGCATCTTCTTTTATTTCATTTATCCCTGTTCTTCATTTATTTGGTCATTCATTCATTTATAAATATCTGAAAGAAAGTTCCCTTTCTTTCTTGCAAAGGAAAATGAAAAGGTCAGAAAAGAAAATGAAAAATTCAACAACTGTGGAGAAAATTTTACTATTATATTTCATTATCTGTTTTCTACTTTTTTATTTAAAAAATTTATTATTTATATTTTTTGTAATTTTTCTTTTTTCTTAATTTTTCAAATTTAATAATTTTTTTAATTATTTATAGTTTTATGTAAATTTTATTTTCCTTTTTCATATTTATTAATTTTCTATTATTTATATGACTTGTCTTCTTATATTTTGTATATGTTTACCTTTAGTTTTATTAATTCTTTCATATTTGTTTTTTTTTGGGGGGGGGGGATTAAATTTTCTTTTTATCTATAAACAATTATAATAACATAGAAGTTTACTTTCACTTTGCCATTCACTTACCCACTTATGGTAATGGTAATATTAACTTTTCCTTATTGGTTTTAATTTTTTATTAGCTTTTTTATTTCATCTGAAACTTTCTTTTTGCTTTTCTTTTAATATATATATATATATATATATATATATATATATATATATATATCTTACCTCTCATATGTTTAATTTTTTTTACCTAACATATGTATAATTGGTTTTTAACTATCATATATATATATATATATATATATATATATATATATATATATTGCCTATCATATATTTATATATGTCCTATCCATTTTAGTTGTTGCTGCTGTTAAAAGTTCACAAATGAAGTGGTTTCTCTTATTTACTAGAATTCTTTGTTTGTGATTTTGTAGTGCTAATCCATAAGATTCAAAGAAAAATGGTCTCCTCTATAGGGTTTATTTGCTTAAAGCTATTTTAATTAATGATATGAGAAAATGGATGTATACAGTTGACAGTTTAAAAATTTATTAAAGGGTTCAGCACCATGCAAATGAAAGTCTCAATCTGAAGAAATTATTTAAGAACAAATTGATTATTACCACCACCTTAAGTTTGTCTGTCTGTCCATGCTCAAGATATCTCGAGACCCACTGAATGGATTCAGATTAAACTTTCAAGGAGGAATGGGTTAGGAAAGGTCTCATGACTGGCACAAAGTGTTTAGATTTTGGGTTTGTTCCAGTATGTTCCAGCTTCTGGGTTATTTTTCTGGTTTTATTATTAATAATTAATTTTTGCCTTTCAAATACCAAATACTGAATTACCTCCCCAAGATCATTTTAAATACTGAATTACCTTCCCTATTTCATTTTAAGTGTGCATTTAATTTTGAGAGTGATTGAGTTCATTTTTTGTATTTCCTCTTTTGAGAGTGGTCAAGTTCATTGCAATTATTCTTTCTTATTTTAATAACCATCTCTTGCTAATTGCTGAGATGATGTGATGTGTTGCCATGGCAGAAATGTGTAGACTCTGACTGTTCTTTTTGGTTATATTATTAAGTGTTATATAATAATTAATGTAAAAAATATCAGTTAAATTACTGAGCCCATAGCCTGACATGTAGGCATTAGATCAGTCTAATCAGTTCAGTGCTCTTTTTTCTGTTTCTTAATATTTTGTTTAGTTTTTGGAAGGCATCTTTCACTATTCTAATGTGCCATGGATTTGCACTTTCGGTTCTCTGTTAGAACAATTCCCAGATATTTATATTGTTGTACTTGTTTGATTTTAGTATCTCTAATTCATAATTTGCATGTTGGGCTGTAGCTTTTACCATCAATGCTTTTTATCTTCTTGAAACTGAGATTTAGTACTTTCTTCTTGCTTTCCTTCACTAACTCCTGTAGGAGTTCTTGTAGTTTTTTTCTGTGTCTGCTATCAACACTGTCAAACACTCAGTAATAGAAAAGAGGCATATATTACAGTGGAAACTCTTCACAAGATAACATTTAATGGATGTAAATTTAATCTTCCAACGGAAAAGAAAGCATTGGCATTTATCTTTGATTATAAGTCTGAGTTTGGGTTTGAGTTTTGTTTAATGGTATATATAATATAATATAATTATATAATAATATAATTATTAATAATATATAATTATATAACCCACATATAGCATATATATGTGGGTTATATAATGCTGAAAAGGTGGGGTTTTAAGTTATTTTTTTTTAATGTTCAGTTATAGTGAGAAGGTTGATTTAGTCAGATTTTAATGAAAATTTTTTGTTTTTATTCTTTTTTATTTTAGAAAACTGAAAATGTCTTCTAGTTTTGTATTAAAAAATGCTTTGCTGAGAATAATTTTTTCTTTCAAAAATATATTATTTCCTTCAAAAATTTATATTTTTTTCATAAAAGTTTATTTTTATGTATATATTTCTATAAAAGTGTATTTTCATACATTCATTTTGACCCCAGTTTAGAGGTTAACTATTTGCCCATTGCTGGGACCCTAACAGTTGCTACCACTCCGGGTCAGGGTGGACCTGGGAACAACAGCAATTAAGATGTGGTTCCATGATCCTCACAACCTCCCAATCAGAGGCCTTGCTGCCTGATGCAGTTTATCGTCATGCCCAGGACCAGATTATAAGTCTAAATGCTAATAAAAATTAAGAATGATAATATTCAGTGATGGCTGAGCTTACAGAACAAAGCATCTAAAATAACAACACCTCCCAGTTTGAAAATTTAAACTCGGAATTTATGTCATTTCAGATGTTTTGATCTACTGTTGATAGTGAAATGTGAGTTAAACTGTATAAATCTGTTTATCAACCAAGCAAATGCTGTACTCAGTTAGAAAATAGACTCCACTATTCTCTGTTTAGGATGTAAAACTGTTTAGATCACATGCCTCATTTGCACTGAGTAAAAATCGCAGTTTTATTGACTTTGTGCATCACACTTTATGAAGACAACTGAACCATTTGAAAAAAATTGTTGATCTTAAATGCAGGATCATGCTAGAATAGAGTTTGTATTTAAGTATCATACCAGACAGTCAAGAGAGCCAGAGACAGAGTTGATCTGAGGTGACCTTCCATCCTATGTATGTTGAATCATGCGACCTTGCAACTACACCTGTATCATGGTATGACAGATATGGTTGTGTAGATAAGAGTTGGACAAAGAGTACCTCAGAGATTGCAGAAAAGAATTTAAGGTCTATTTTTTTAGATGAGGAGTCAGTCATAGGGCCACACACACACACACACACACACACACACACACACACACATACACACAAATACTTGGCTTATTTTGGCGACAGTAAGCTGGAGTTTTATTCTTTTTATTAACAACTATATTTAGCAGGTAAAATTTATTATTTTTTATGCACTCATCTGCACTGTAATGTTATTTCTGATTATTTAATATGAGATTGTTAGTATCTTTTATCTCTTTTTTTGTGTGAAGTCAGTTAACTACAACTCTGTCTCTGGCTCTCTTGACTGTCTGGTATGATACTTAAATACAAACTCTATTCTAGCATGATCCTGCATTTAAGATCAACAAATTTTTTCAAATGGTTCAGTTGTCTTCATAAAGTGTGATGCACACTTAAAGCCCACATAAATTACTGTCATGTTCATTGTTGAATAAAGACTTAGAAATAGATTTGGGTCCTGCTATGTCCATTATATGCTATTTAATTTTGAAATCATTTTTTTAATTACTTACTTTTTCTTTCCTTTTTTCTCCATGGATTCATTGACTGACTATTTCAGATGTTTTGATCTACTGTTGGTAGTGAAATATAAGTTAAACTGTATAACTCTTTTTATCACTCAGGTAAATGCTGTCAGTCAGTTAAGTGCCATGCGCGATACACGCTTTGGGCGATCATGTCTCGAAAGAGACATGACTGACTGGGCAGAAGACTATCCCGCAGTAGGTTGCCATTGCTTTCTGCGGTAGACTGGTTGCCGACCAAGGCTATAGAACCCAATCTGTCCTATTATTTAACCCATAACTGGAGGGAAGAGACGGATTAATACCTTTCCCAAGGGTATTTGCGCGTAAGTGAATGCAATGAATTCAACTGGAATTCGAACTCGGTTCCCCGATTTCTTGTTCCAAGCCGATATCCACTGCGCCACAACGCACATCCACGGTAAATGCTGTACTTAGTTTAATCAGTTTATCAAAATTCTGCAGGTTATTTAAAGCCAGAAAATATTTTTAGATTGTAAGAATTTTTTCTTTGAGAAAATGATTCACAGATACAAGAATATTCACTAAAAGATATGCTTCTTTTTCTATTATTGAATGTTTTGGCCCACTAACATTTGGTGTCCTTGAAAAGAAAGCCAGTGGTTTACCAGCTTGATTTAAGGCAGAAGCAACCCACCTCTTCTCTCTTCACCATAGCTGGGGGAGGAAGAGGTAAATTCATCCCTTTTCTAAGAGTATTTTGAACATAAGTGAATATAACAAATGCGACTGGAATTGGAAATTGGCTCTCTGATTTTCAATTCCGAGCTGCTATCCATTATACCATATGCATATTGAAGCTTACAGCAACTCTACCATTCGTCCGTGCATTGAATACTGTTGCCATATGTAGTCATGTGCTTCTGCTATTCATCTTGATGTTCTTGAGAAAATTCAACAAAAAATCTGCAGTGTAAACAGTCCTGGCATCTTGATTTCAGTCACTTTCTCACTGCTGTGAGATGGCTTTTCTCTGTCTTTTCTACAAATATTTTCGTTGCATTTGTTCTGATGGTTTTTTTCTCTGGTGCCCTATCCATTTGAATTTATGTGTGCTACTAGATTAGCATCTAGGTCTCACCCTTTTCCTGTTAAATATGCCACCACTTCTAATCCAACAGTTTGTTTTCTCACAATTCCTGCCTTCTATTTAATTGTTTCTATCATAGCTATCAACTTCAAAAATGTAAACACAATGTCAATTAGCATCTTCTATCTTCTTGAATCCCATTCATCTTTTATCCTTTCTTTCCTGACCCGGTCTTTTCTCTCACTGTAACCCTCTGCATGCTAGTGACAGTCTGCCTTGCTTGGGGTGAAATAATTATCAAAAAATTTGGATTCCCAATTCGTTGTTTAACTGGTAAAATCAATTAACCAAACAAAATTTTTTCATGTTTTCTTTCTTTCTCTTTAAGTTTTTAATGTTTTTGTATATATATATATAATCTATTCATTTTTTTGTAAGTTTTAAACGTACAATTTTAAATTTTTTTTCTTTAATGAGAAAGGCAGGGGACAACGTTGAATTAAGAAAATTTTTTTTTATCATATTCAACATTATCTTTGTGTATTTCTTCTACTCTAATGACATGTCTAGTAATGTCAAAAGTCTTTAACATTTTCCAGCACTTTCTATCCCCTCCACTTTCTCCAAATGAACATTCCAACTTCTGATTCTTTCTGGAGAAACATCAAACACAATCAGCCAATGCACATAGTGATCTTTCTTTCATCGAGCTAGGCATTCGACATTTTTACTGCCATGCATTGGACATGTTCTTTTAAATTCCTTCTTCGTTGATCACACGCACTCACACAAGTCATGGTCTGTAACCCTTTTGTGCCATCCGACAGCAAGATGTAGATGAAATATTAGCATAATTTCTTTTTTTTAGCAAACCTAAATTCAAAAGTGGTATTTTCTCAGGGATTTAACTCTCATTTAGTCTCCCTATGTATACTTTGGAAAGGATACTTGGTGATGAACAATATACAGGGGTAGGGGTGTCAAACATGATTGGAGGTCCTTGGCAGTGCTTTGTGACCCTCACTATCTTATCAAAATTTTACTTACATTTTCATTAAAAATTAAACTAAACACACCTGAAAATTAAAGGATAAATAATTTTTGCTCATTTTGACATCATTATGGAGTGTTTCTTTCATCTAAATTTGTTTTGGTCATACTAATTCTAGAAAAAGTACGATATAAAATTTACTTTTTTTTTATTTGCTATGTTAAATGTGTCAAAATTAAGTTAAGGCTTTTTAACACAAAAAATCTTGAGTTTATGTTAAAAATTGCCACAAACATAGTTTTTTTTTATTTAAGATAGAATGATCTATTATGACATGTCTCTAATTTCTATTTAGATACATTGTATATGTTTTAAAATTTTCTACTTGCATATGGTACATTATTGTGCATAATTAGATTACACTAAAATTTGTATTTTATATGAATACTAACTCAGCAAAAAATTGAGATGTAGTAGAGTTGGGCCTTATATTATAGATTCGGTTGTGTATCATAGATTAGAATTATTGCACTTGTGATGACAATACCAATAAAAAAAAATACCAACTAAAATTTGATTCCATGTTAGTTCAATGGTATAATAATGGTAATATTAACATTATAAGGTAATATTTAGCATTTATTAACCAATCAGTTTGTACTACATTCAACTGAAATTTTTCGTGTGAAACAATTTTCCAGAAAAATATGTTCCTCAAGTCCAGTGGTGATATTGCTCTTTCCAGAATTGATGGGGGTTTCTCTTTAAGTTTTTAATGTTTTTATATATATATATAATAAATATAATCTATTAATTTTTTTGTAAATTTTAAGCTTACATTTTTCAATTTCTTTTTCTTTAATGAGAAAGGAAGGGGACAAGGTTGAATTAAGACAAAATAATTTCTTTCATATTCAACATCATCTTTTGTATTTCTTCTACTAATGACTTTTATTTGAAGTTTTCTTGCTTCCCTGCCATTTACAAAAAAATTAAATGTTATATCAATCATCATCTTCTGTCTTCTTGAATCCTGTTTTTTTTATTTTCCCTTCACTAACATTTTATCGTTTTCTACCCTCCTTGTGTCTTAGTGGCATTATTTCCTTGCTTGGCATGAAATTGTTACTTTATCTTTTTAATTTCTTGTTATATTCATTTTAGCTGTTACTACAGTTGAAAGTCATTAAAGTCATATAGTTTCTGTTATACAGTTTCATTTCTTCATTTGGGATTTTATAGCAATTCAGTTCTATGCTATTTTAACAAATTGTGTGGGTTTTTATACCTCTTAAAATTTTAATGATCAGTTAAATTGTCTTAAAATAAGGGTAAAAGAGTATTGATGTGACACAGGGAGAAAAAACAGGACAACACCAAACTTGAGTGGAAAAAGGAAAGGCTTTATAACAGATAGAAGAAGAAAGAAAAGGAAGAAACAAACTTAAGTTGAAGAAAATGGTTGCAAAAAAAACAGTGGTTTTTGTGAAAAAACTTAACTGGAATCAGTATAGTTCATTCTGTTAACAGTTCTTCTTTTCAGTTGTGATGTCAAAATACATTTGTCTTCAACTTTCTGATGCTTTGCCGAAACTGTTGAGAAGAGGGATTTCATTTTCTGATGCTTTTCCGCGACTGTTGGGAAGAAGGATTTCATTTTCTGATGCTTTGTCGCAACTGTTGGGAAGAGGGATTTCATTTTCTGATGCTTTGCTGCAACTGTTGGGAAGAGGGATTTCATTTTCTGATGCTTTGCCGCAACTGTTGGGAAGAAGGATTTCATTTTCTGATGCTTTGCCGCAACTGTTGGGAAGAAGGATTTCATTTTATGATGCTTTGCCGCAACTGTTGGGAAGAAGGATTTCATTTTCTGATGCTTTGCCGCAACTGTTGAGAAGAGGGATTTCATTTTCTGATGCTTTGCCGCAACTGTTGGGAAGAAGGATTTCATTTTCTGATGCTTTGCCGCAACTGTTGAGAAGAGGGATTTCATTTTCTGATGCTTTGCCGCAACTGTTGGGAAGAAGGATTTCATTTTCTGATGCTTTGTCGCAACTGTTGGGAAGAAGGATTTCATTTTCTGATGCTTTGCTGCAACTGTTGGGAAGAGGGATTTCATTTTCTGATGCTTTGCTGCAACTGTTGGGAAGAGGGATTTCATTTTCTGATGCTTTGCTGCAACTGTTGGGAAGAGGGATTTCATTTTCTGATGCTTTGCCGCAACTGTTGGGAAGAAGGATTTCATTTTATTATGCTTTGCCGCAACTGTTGGGAAGAAGGATTTCATTTTCTGATGCTTTGCCGCAACTGTTGAGAAGAGGGATTTCATTTTCTGATGCTTTGCCGCAACTGTTGGGAAGAAGGCTTTCATTTTCTGATGCTTTGTCGCAACTGTTGGGAAGAAGGATTTCATTTTCTGATGCTTTGCTGCAACTGTTGGGAAGAGGGATTTCATTTTCTAATGCTTTGCTGCAACTGTTGGGAAGAGGGATTTCATTTTCTGATGCTTTGCTGCAACTGTTGGGAAGAGGGATTTCATTTTCTGATGCTTTGCCGCAACTGTTGGGAAGAGGGATTTCATTTTCTGATGCTTTGCCGCAACTGTTGCGAAGAGGGATTTCATTTTCTGATGCTTTGTCGCAACTGTTGAGAAGAGGGATTTCATTTTCTGATGCTTTGCTGCAACTGTTGGGAAGAGGGATTTCATTTTCTGATGCTTTGCCGCAACTGTTGGGAAGAAGGGATTTCATTTTCTGACGCTTTGCTGCAACTGTTGCGAAGAGGGATTTCATTTTCTGATGCTTTGCCGCAACTGTTGGGAAGAGGGATTTCATTTTCTGATGCTTTGACGCAACTGTTGGGAAGAAGGGATTTCATTTTCTGATGCTTTGCCGCAACTGTTGGGAAGAGGGATTTGATTTTCTGATGCTTTGACGCAACTGTTGGGAAGAAGGGATTTCATTTTCTGATGCTTTGCTGCAACTGTTGGGAAGAGGGATTTCATTTTCTGAGGCTTTGTTGCTACTGTTGGGAAGAAGGGATTTCATTTTCTGATGCTTTGTCGCAACTTTTGGGAAGAAGGGATTTCATTTTCTAATGCTTTGCCGCAACTGTTGGGAAGAAGGGATTTCATTTTCTGATGCTTTGCCGCAACTGTTGGGAAGAAGGGATTTCATTTTCTGATGCTTTGCTGCAACTGTTGGGAAGAAGGGATTTCATTTTCTGATGCTTTGTCGCAACTTTTGGGAAGAAGGGATTTCATTTTCTGATGCTTTGCTGCAACTGTTGGGAAGAAGGGATTTCATTTTCTGATGCTTTGCCGCAACTGTTGGGAAGAAGGGATTTCATTTTCTGATGCTTTGCTGCAACTGTTGGGAATAGGGATTTGATTTTCTGATGCTTTGCCGCAACTGTTGGGAAGAAGGGATTTCATTTTGATGCTTTGCTGCAACTGTTGGGAAGAGGGATTTGATTTTCTGATGCTTTGCCGCAACTGTTGGGAAGAAGGGATTTCATTTTCTGATGCTTTGCTGCAACTGTTGTGAAGAGGGATTTCATTTACTGATGCTTTGTCGCAACTGTTGGGAAGAAGGGATTTCATTTTCTGATGCTTTGCTGCAACTGTTGGGAAGAAGGGATTTCATTTTCTGATGCTTTGCCGCAACTGTTGGGAAGAAGGGATTTCATTTTCTGATGCTTTGCTGCAACTGTTGGGAAGAGGGATTTGATTTTCTGATGCTTTGCCGCAACTGTTGGGAAGAAGGGATTTCTTTTTCTGATGCTTTGCTGCAACTGTTGGGAAGAAGGGATTTCATTTTCTGATGCTTTGCTGCAACTGTTGGGAAGAAGGGATTTCATTTTCTGATGCTTTGCTGCAACTTTTGGGAAGAGGGATTTCATTTTCTGATGCTTTGCCGCAACTGTTGGGAAGAAGGGATTTCATTTTCTGATGCTTTGCCGCAACTGTTGGGAAGAAGGGATTTCATTTTCTGATGCTTTGCTGCAACTGTTGGGAAGAAGGGATTTCATTTTCTGATGCTTTGCTGCAACTGTTGGGAAGAGGGATTTCATTTTCTGATGCTTTGCCGCAACTGTTGGGAAGAAGGGATTTCATTTTCTGATGCTTTGCTGCAACTGTTGGGAAGAAGGGATTTCATTTTCTGATGCTTTGCTGCAACTGTTGCAAAGAGGGATTTCATTTTCTGATGCTTGGCCGCAATTGTTGTGAAGAGGGATTTCATTTTCTGATGCTTTGCCGCAACTGTTGGGAAGAAGGGATTTCATTTTCTGATGCTTTGCTGCAACTGTTGCGAAGAGGGATTTCATTTTCTGATGCTTTGCCGCAACTGTTGGGAAGAAGGGATTTCATTTTCTGATGCTTTGCCGCAACTGTTGGGAAGAAGGGATTTCATTTTCTGATGCTTTGTTGCAACTGTTGGGAAGAAGAGATTTCATTTTCTGATGCTTTGCCGCAACTGTTGGGAAGAAGGGATTTGATTTTCTGATGCTTTGCTGCAACTGTTGGGAAGAAGGGATTTCATTTTCTGATGCTTTGTCGCAACTTTTGGGAAGAAGGGATTTCATTTTCTGATGCTTTGCTGCAACTGTTGGTCAGAAGGGATTTCATTTTCTGATGCTTTGCCGCAACTGTTGGGAAGAAGGATTTCATTTTCTGATGCTTTGCTGCAACTGTTGGGAAGAGGGATTTGATTTTCTGATGCTTTGCCGCAACTGTTGGGAAGAAGGGATTTCATTTTCTGATGCTTTGCTGCAACTGTTGGGAAGAAGGGATTTCATTTTCTAATGCTTTGCTGCAACTGTTGCGAAGAGGGATTTCATTTTCTGATGCTTTGCTGCAACTGTTGGGAAGAGGGATTTCATTTTCTGATGCTTTGTCGCAACTGTTGGGAAGAAGGGATTTCATTTTCTGATGCTTTGCTGCAACTGTTGGGAAGAGGGATTTGATTTTCTGATGCTTTGACGCAACTGTTGGGAAGAAGGGATTTCATTTTCTGATGCTTTGCTGCAACTGTTGGGAAGAGGGATTTCATTTTCTGAGGCTTTGTCGCTACTGTTGGGAAGAAGGGATTTCATTTTCTGATGCTTTGTCGCAACTTTTGGGAAGAAGGGATTTCATTTTCTGATGCTTTGCCGCAACTGTTGGGAAGAAGGGATTTCATTTTCTGATGCTTTGCCGCAACTGTTGGGAAGAAGGGATTTCATTTTCTGATGCTTTGCTGCAACTGTTGGGAAGAAGGGATTTGATTTTCTGATGCTTTGCCACAACTGTTGGGAAGAAGGGATTTCATTTTCTGATGCTTTGCTGCAACTGTTGGGAAGAAGGGATTTGATTTTCTGATGCTTTGCCACAACTGTTGGGAAGAAGGGATTTCATTTTCTGATGCTTTGCTGCAACTGTTGGGAAGAAGGGATTTCATTTTCTGATGCTTTGCCGCAACTGTTGGGAAGAAGGGATTTCATTTTCTGATGCTTTGCTGCAACTGTTGGGAAGAGGGATTTGATTTTCTGATGCTTTGCCGCAACTGTTGGGAAGAAGGGATTTCATTTTGATGCTTTGCTGCAACTGTTGGGAAGAGGGATTTGATTTTCTGATGCTTTGCCGCAACTGTTGGGAAGAAGGGATTTCATTTTCTGATGGTTTGCTGCAACTGTTGTGAAGAGGGATTTCATTTACTCATGCTTTGCCGCAACTGTTGGGAAGAAGGGATTTCATTTTCTGATGCTTTGCTGCAACTGTTGGGAAGAAGGGATTTCATTTTCTGATGCTTTGCCGCAACTGTTGGGAAGAAGGGATTTGATTTTCTGATGCTTTGCCGCAACTGTTGGGAAGAAGGGATTTCATTTTCTGATGCTTTGCTGCAACTGTTGTGAAGAGGGATTTCATTTACTCATGCTTTGCCGTAACTGTTCGGAAGAAGGGATTTCATTTTATGATGCTTTGCCGCAACTGTTGGGAAGAAGGGATTTCATTTTCTGATGCTTTACCGCAACTGTTGGGAAGAGGGATTTCAATTTTCTGATCCTTTGCTGCAACTGTTGGGATATCCTCAAACCTATGTTGTCTTCTTTGCCACTCCATTTTTGTACACCATGTGGCTGCTGGTTGAGTTTCACGGAGCTAGAACTACTCTGTGTTAACTCCGTGAAGTCTTGGGAAAAAAAGTAAAGACTGGGCACTGTCAGCCCAATTCATTTGTCTATAAAATATTTCCAATAGTTCTTACATTCCTTCATTGTGGTAAAGAAAACATTGCATAGTTTCAAGCTAACTAATAAATATAAATATAAAATTCTCTACGACACTTGAAACCTATTTATTGCTTTTTCATGCCATGAGGCTGAAAATGAAAATATCATCATTTCTCCTGAAAGTTTTTATTTTCAGAAAACTGAAATGGTTTATGACGATAATGCTATTAATATGCAATTTGCCAGAAATTTTATAAAAAGACCATTTAATGCTTGTATTTTTGAATATTTACTTCTGTACTTAGCATAAGGGTTTGTTCTTCCAGCAGCCATGCAACTTGTAGGTCTGTAGTAATGTTAAACGTAGAAAAAACATACACAACATTGGAGATAACCATAAGTTCTATTCTAATAGTTTCTTTTTTCACACTTCTTCTCTCTGGAATTCTCTTCTGTTTTCTTTCTTCCCTGACACCTACAATCTTCAAAATTTAAACACAATGCCAATCATCATCTTCTGTCTTCTTGAATTTTATTGTTGTCTTCTTTATTTTATTGTTGCTTCACCAAAATTGTCTCATTTTTATCCACCTTGTTTTTTAGTGGCATTAAAGCCTTTCTTAGGAGGAAACTGTTACCCTGACTCCCTTATTTTTTTTTTTTTGCAAAAATTTGGACCTTTCTAGGAGCCAAAAATAATGACAAAAGGCCCTCAGAAATGTTTATTATTTTAAAAAGTGATGATTAGAAATGTAATGTATAAATTCCCTTTCATCCTCATTATTTACTATTTTATAAAGTTCAGATCGATTGGTAATTAGCTGATGTTTTGCCAATCATTCCAATAAATAATATAATAACTAAATAGTGTAAATGAAGAATATAATAATTAAATAGTATTTAACCCTCTAGGGCCATTTGTATCATATTTGATACAGTATGAAAACAAGCCTAGAAAGAAATATTTTCCTGAAAAATTTTTTAAGAGAAATATTTTATAAATTTCAAATGAAAGCAGTACTGACTGCTCAGTCAATGAATACCAAATGTTTCCTTATAGGGAAATACCAAATGTTTCCTTATAGGGAAATACTGTATCAAATATGATACGAATGGCCCTAGAGGGTTAATATTTTTCTTCTAAATTCTGAAGAACAAAACATTATATAAATTCACTTTCACCTATAAATATATATAAATATATATGTAAATATATATAAATATATATATTTTTATATAAATTCACTTTCATATGTTTAGGTTTTAGTTTACTTATTTACGTTATTTACATTGTTTAGACTTTTGTCCACATCTTTATTGCCATATTCAACTTCAAAATCTGTCTAAATTTCTGAGATGAGATATTGTAATTATTTACACTATTTACATTGTTTGGACTCTTGTCCCCATCTTTATTGCCATATTCACAACATTTTGACCATTGTATACTCCAACCTTCTTCAGGAGATTGGAATTTTGAACTGAACCCTTTATTTCAATTACCTGATTAGATTGTTCTCATTACATGAGTCATGCTACTTCTGGATGCCTTAGTTATCTCCATTAAACTCAACTTTCTAAGTTTTTATGCCAGTGATTGAAATAAAAGGTTCAGTTCAAAATTTCAATTACCTGAAGAAGGTCAGAGTGTACAATAATCGAAGTGTTGTGAATATGGCTTCAAACATGAAGACAACAACCTAAACAATGTAAATAATATAAATAATTATAATACCTCATCTCAGAAATGTAGACAAAATTTACTTAATAATGTTTTTCTTTCTTAAATTCTTTCACACCCAGTAACCCCTAGCATCTTAGTAACTTTAATGCCTTGTTTGGGGTGAAATGTTTAAAATAAAAATGATAAAGATATTAAAAACTATTTCCTTTTTATAGACATTGCAACAATGGTGCAAAGGAAATCACTTTAGTGCTAAAATCATTTTTCATTATATAGAAAGGAAATAAAATGATTCTAGGTGTCTGTGTGCTAGTAAATAACATATTTCTATCTACAATATTCATTTCTTTTAATTGAATTCAATTCTCATTTCTCTCCCAGTCTGAGTTGACAAGACAAGAATCTAATTGTAAGTTTCATCAGTTATAAAACAATCAGTAATCTGCAAAATGATGAAATGGCTTTTCCTGTCAGTTTCTGTATCTTGTTTTTCCCAAATAATGAAACATTTTCAGAGTTACCTTTGTGAGAATTAGCCATAAAAAGACATGGAAGTTATTTTATAGGCTTTGAAGTCTTAAGTGGATTAGTTTTTGTTTTTTCTTTGCATTTCTTTCTTTTGATATTTGTAAAATGAAAATTAGTAATTCATTCAAGTACACTGCCCATAGCTATTCATTTTCTATTTTTATCTATTTATTTACCTCAGTATATATATTTGTTTGAGTGGGTGGTTCCTCAACTGTCTCCTCAATTTCTCAAGTGATGGCTTCAAGTTGTCGTTCTCCCTAGGTAAACCATTTCAGCTGGTGAGCTAAACTCATGTGAGGGGGAGTGGTGTTAACATGGCACCACTCATTGAAGGACCTCCTTGACACAGGTCACCAGCCAGAGCAAAAGTGTTTCTCAGATGAACTACAATGGCCACATGTTTGTGACCAAGGTGAATCACCTAGTTGAAAGACATCAGCTGCAGTCTAACCTGGAGAGGGAAAGGCTCTGTCAGGTGAAAATATCCAAGACATGCCACATGTCACATGATGAGCACATTAAGAAACCATTAATAGAAAATTATGGACAGCTCAAAAAGTCAATACCCCAACAACCCCTTCTTGGGTTAAGGGCGACAGAAGAAGAAGAAATATATTTGTATTGTAAATATTAATATACTGGTATGTTCTTTAGTGTGACAAATTCCTTCAAGATGTTGTCGATTATGCCTCTCCACAACTTCTTCTCTTAAAAAGTTTTTCTTTTTACCAAACATTCCGCCATACATTTGCACAATTTTGTCAGGATTGTTACTCCTTGCACCCCACTCCTTTTTGTCTTTGATATGACCTGTGAATATCAAATTCTCCAAGTCTTCTTTCATCATCACTTATTGTCAAAAGAATTTCTTTCTGATTTTTTTATATTTCCATTTTCCTTAAAATTTTCTCATTGCTAACAGACTCTATCAGCTCATCAGTACGGTTAGACTCTGATTGAAACCTGACCGAATTGGCGTCAGTCGGCGATTATATTGATTATATATATGTGGATGACTATATATATAGATGGATAGATAGATATTCTGTGAATATGATATCAAAGATGAGGACAACAGTCTAAACAATGTAAATAATGTAAGTAATTACAATGCCTCATCTCAGTGAGCATGTGAGCAATGATAGGATTTTGGAAAGCACGGAAACTAAAAGGAAGTTAATACTGAGCATCAGGAAGAGACAGCTAAAGTTCCTGGGACATGCAATGAGGAAGGAAGGCTTGGTGAACCTGATACTAACAGGCCAGATAGAAGAAAAAAGAGACAGGAGAAAACAGCAGATAACATATTTGAAGGACCCGAGCAGGTGGATGACAGAACAGGAATTGCGTGGTGTAACAGGAGAAAGCGTGCTAAGAGCCACCAGGGATAGAGAAACGTGGAAAGCCATGATCGCCTACATCCTGAAAAGACAAGGCACAGAGAATAAGAAAACATCTCAGAATAATTGACAAATATTTACTTAATAATATTGTGGTACAGTGGATATCATCTCGGAACGAGAAACCGGGGAGCCGAGTTCGAATTCCAGTTGAATCCATTGTATTCACTTATGCGCAAACATCCTTGGGAAAGGTATTAACCCGTCTCTTCCTTCCAGTTATGGTTTAAATAACAGGACAGATTGGGTTGGCAACCAGTCTACCGCAGAAAGCAATGGCAACCTACTGCTGGATAATCTTCTGCCCAGTCAGTCATGTCTCTTTCGAGACATGATCGCCCAAGCATGTATCACGTATGGCACTTAACTGACTGATAGATGTGTGTGTGGTTTTCATAATATGTGTGTACCTTTATATATATATATATGTATATATATATATGCATTTATGTATGTATGTATTTACTGAAATATATAAGTTCTTTTACCTATCATACACATACCAAAACATATAATATTTTTTAAAATTTTATATACTTTAATTTTATGAATATATTATTAATTTTTTCATGAATGTTTATATGTTCATTGTTTCGGAAATAAAACCAGCAGAACAAAATTCAGAAGGTGCTTGGCTTTTTGAAGGTGAAAAGCACAAATACATGAAGACAACACAAATTAAACAAAAATTTCAAGAAAAAATATTATCTTCCAGTCTTTGTTCATTATTGAAAATTTTAACATTTCCTCTAATTCATATGAATAAATTGCTTACCCCCAACCCCAATCTATCACACAACAAATATAGAAAATATAAAAATTATGGATTTTAGAAAAAAGAATTTAAAGAGACAACAATTCTACATTTATTTGGTATGTTTCAAATACCCATATATTCACAAAGAATTTTGTAGATATAACAGTTATGAAAGATTAAATTCTGAAAAAAAATCTATAATAATAATTCAAAACTATTGTATTGTCTGAAAGACATTCATAAAAAAATATGCTTTTATGTAATCAACATTTGATTAACAAACATGAAGTTCAGCTGCTTAACATACCCAACATTCTTTTAAAAACAAAGAATTTTTAGATATCTAAAAATCTAAGACTCTCTTCATGATGTGACTAATCATTGCTTTTGAATTGCTATCATATTGAAAGGCCAAAGTAATGTTTGTCCTCTTACTATCACAATCAGTACTTGTTCCACCATCCATTTATACAAGCCCATTAGGTTAGATACTCACTGTTACATTTTGTCTCTCTTGACTTCAGTATATCCTGTGAGTATCAAATTCTTCAAGCCTTCTTTCTTCATTATGTGTGCCAGAAATGTCAGATCCTGGGTATGATAATAAACTGCATCCGGAAAAAAAGTACCTTTAACTGGGAGGTTGTGAGAAGCATGGAACCACCTCTTAATTGCTGTTGTTTCCAGGTCCACCTTGACCCTGGGTGGTAGCACCTGTTAGGGTCCCAGTTATGGGCAAATAGTTTATCTCCAAACAGAGGTCAAAACACTATGAATGTATAAAAATAAAAATTCCAGGAATACATTTTTGATGAAAAAAAATATTGCCAGGAATACATTTTTGATGGCAAAAAAATATTTCCAGCAATACATTTTTGAAGGAAAAAATATTCCCAGCAATAAATTGTTGAAGGAAAAAGAGCATTACCAAGAATACATTTTTGAAGGAAAATAAAATATTGCTATCAATACATTTTTTTAAAAAATTACATACCAACAATACATCTTACTCTCAACAAAAACCACTTTCCAAAAATATGTCAAAGAAAGCTGATCTACAGACCTATTTGTTATAAACAATATATATTCTATTCATAAAAATCTATTGTAAAAACCTTGTTGGCATTTAATAACAAACTCAAGCCATAAAACAAAACAAACCATAAAACAAACCAAACTAGAAATTTCAACTTTCTGATTCTAGGCACATGTATTCTTTTTTATTCTCAGTCAGTCAGTCAGTTAAATGACATACGTGAAACACACTTGGGCGATCATGTCTCAAAAGAGACATGACTGACTGGGCAGAAGATTATCCTGCAGTAGGTTGCCATTGCTTTCTGCGGTAGACTGGTTGCCAGCCAAGGCTATAGAACCCAATCTGTCCTGTTATTTAACCCATAACTGGAAGGAAGAGACGTATTAATATCTTTCCCAAGGGGATTTGTGCGTAAGTGAATGCAATGAATTCAACTGGAATTCAAACTTCTCATTCTGAGCTGATATCCACTGAACCACAACATACATCTTTTTATTCTCAATTTTCCTAAAATCTTCCTTGTTTCTTTGCATGATTTTCTTAGAATTGTTCTCAGCATTTTTCTGTAATTGCTTCAAATTTTTTCTTCACCTGTGAAGAGATTGTCCAGGATTCAGTTGGCTATATCCTGTTAGCCTTTAGAATACCAAAAGTTTAAAACAGTTCATGATGATGTCATGTTTAATGATTAAAAAGAATAATATACACACATATATATATATATATATATATATATATATATATTTTACCAACTTAAAATATATATTGTATAGCAGTATTGTATATATACATGTCTTTTCTATATAATGTCAATAAACTTTACTTAGCTCATTAAATTGTTGTATTCACATAAACCCTCAAAATCTCTAATCATTTTTTGTAGTTTTAATTCAGACTGACTTCTGGCTTGACAAAGAACTTATTAGGATACTTCCAAAAAACTGCTTCAATGTACTTGTAAATCTTTTGCAAGCATTTCTAATTTGTTCAGATTATAGACAGGAACAATCATATGTATTTATATATTAGATGTTTGAATTTTTTTCAGACTGCCTGTAACCTATGTACATAGCACTTGACTTATGCTTAGAATACACTGAACTTCATTATTAATTGTGCTGCTATCCATATATATTCCCATACAAAGAGATTTGTTTTTTCTGAACTCAAGTCAGAATTTTTTTTTAAGTTGATTTTGAAAATGTGCTGTAAAAATATTTGGAATACACAAAATTGATGATTGATGTAAATGGAATTTTTACCTTTTTATTCTTGATATTGAACAATATATTCACCATTCTGTTTCAATATCTTCAATTCTGTTTCATATTTCATCCAAATTCAAAACTCCCAGAACCTTTTTATTATTCTCAACAATAATTGCTTTTTGCAGTCTTCCCAGAAAGTTATTTATTTTTTGCATGAAGAAAATTCTGTAAAGAGAAAAAAATCTTAATCTGGTGAATATAACTGATAAGTAAATGATAATTTATATAAGAAAAAGCTTGTAATAAATTTGACTGATTACTATAAAACAAATTCAAGTATTATTCTTTTTTAAACTTCTAATCAAATAATAAATATCCCATCATAACAATGAATTGTTATAAAACTCATATCAATTGCAAAAATAAGAACACCAATGAAACAAGAGATTATAAACACAGAAAAAACTCTATGAAACAATAATAAATGCCCCTTAAATAGACAATGTTTAATTAGCAACATTATTTATAGACCATTGCTTTTTACATTTCACTCCAAGCAAGGCAGTAAAACTACTAAGAGACAAGGGCTTACTGAGTATTAGAGAATATAAGAAAAACACTATTAAGGTGAGAAAACAATAAAAGAACAGGAATTAAGAAAACAGAAGATAGTGACTAACATTGCATTTAGATTTTTAAATATCAAAGTTGACTGGAGAACAAGCTGGAAGTGAGTTCCACAAGCAAGAAGTACAATGGAAGAAACCATTCACAGAGAACATATGATTAAATCAAACCATTTCAAGTGCAAAATGATGAGACATTAATGCCAATCTAGTACTGTGCTTAAATACATAAAGTTTACGTACCACAGAGTTCATCAAAACAATTGCTATGGAAATATCTATAGAAAATACACAGGGAACCTACAGTGTGTTAAACTTGAAAGAAGCCAAAATATCAGGTCAGAACCAATAACATTGCAGATTCTTCTTTGGATCTTATCAAGAATATAGCAGGAGCACCAGACCATATGTATCAACAAAGATAAATGATAGGCCCATGAAAATGTAAGATATGTTATAAATTATTGATTTTGGTAAGAAAAATTGTCTAGCATGATACAGTGAACCAACCAGCAAATCTAGCAACTGATTCAAGATTACCTATTTCATGTCATCAGAAAATGTTAGTCTGAGAAGGCACAGTGAGTTACTTTTATGTTGACAAAAGGTAAAAAGAGTTTTTTTTATTTTTATATATTATCATTTCACCCCAAGCAGAAATGCCACTGATGCACAGGGGTTTACAGTGAGACAATAAAAAAGATACAGAAAAGATAAGAGATGGATGGGAATCAAGTAGATAAAAGATGGCAATTGATGTTGCATTTAAACTTTTTGAGATTATATCAACCATACATAAAATCTAATGAATATCCATTATATATCCACCCAAAGTCTAATCACCCACCAAGTATAATCAAACATATACCCTCCTCCACAGAATATAGAGTTAGTAAAAACTCTTCTAGTGAAGAAATATTTTATAAACATAAAGGTTTTTATTATAATGCACTAAAAAATAGTGGCTACAAAAACCAGGATATCAAATACATAAAAAATATAACTATAACAGGAAAAATAGAAATAGAAAAATCATTTGGTATAAATCCCTTTTTAACCAAATGGTCTACACCAAGTTAGGGCTGGAGTTCCTCAATTTAATTAAGAAACATTTCCCTATTAATAACCCTCTAAGCAAATTTTTTAACAAAAATACCCTTAAGTTATAGTTGTACTAATAATCTTGAAAAAATCATTACAAATCAGAATAAATATATCTTAAATCAGCATGTTAATCAAAGTAACAATAACTATCAAAACAATAAAGAGAATATTAATACAAACTTATGTAATTGTTGAAATCCTAATAATTGCCCACTGCAAAATAGGTGTCAAATAAATTTTATTTTGTATCAATGTAATATGACATCAAATGAAAACCTATTAAAAAAGTTTACATCAGATCTACAAAGAACACTTTTAAACAACAATGTTATATACACTTCAGCCAGTTAAGTGCCATACGTGATACACGCTTGGGTGATTTAAAATTACTGTCTATTCTTTAATAAATCTAAGGTCCCAGACAAAATCAAAAAGTGACATGTCTAGATCTAAGCCATCCTGCCCTTTCCATAACCCAAATTTTAAAATCTGCATGGTTACATAATTCTAAAGAGACATGACTGACTGGGCAGAAGATTATCCCGCAGTAGGTTGCCATTGCTTTCTGCGATAGACTAGTTGCCGACCAAGGCTATAGAACCCAATCTGTCCTGCTATTTAACCCATAAATGGAAGGAAGAGATGGATTAATACATTTCCCAAGGGTATTTGCGCGTAAGTGAATACAATGGATTCAACTGGAATTCGAACTCAGCTCCCCGGTTTCTCGTTCCGAGCCGATATCCACTGTACCACAATGCACATCCTTATATACACTTAACTTCCTTTAAAAACAGCACATATCGAAACCAAACATCCCTTTCTGCATATTTTTGGATGTTAAAAGACACAAATAAAACCCCCAAAGTAAAATGAAAAATTCTGGAAAAAACAAGAATCTGTAAGTCGTTCAATGACATCTGCCCTTTGTGCCTGAGTGAAAAGCTGCAGATTTTAAGGTTTCCTAAAAATGGTGAACTATTGAACCATAGGGATGAATTGAATGTTTTATGTAAACATCAAAAATATTTTTCATTAAAATTTAATTAATCATAAGGTATCATTCATAACGTGTGCTGTAATATAACTTAAAAATTAAAATTAAATTTACTAAAATAAATGGTCCACAAGATAATAGTTGGTTTTCTCAACTATAATATATCTTGGTATACTAGAATTATTCAGTTCAAATTCCAACTTAAAAATGTCCAGCCCCTTAAAAAAAAATGATCCACACAATACCAGATTTGTTTTTTAATCTATAATATACCTTAGTACACCATAATTATTAAAATCCTAATTATTATTAAAAAATATAATAAAATAAAAAACTATCCTGAAGTTCAACCTGCTGTAAAAGATTGATGTTTTCCCATTTAAATAATCTGTGTTCCCACAATGTATTTTAAACAGACAAAATAATTCTATTTTAATTTAAACAACTACAATGTTTCATTTATAACTTATGCTCTATTATAATAGATTATTAATAATTATTTTACTAAATAAAACACCCGCACACTACTAAATTAGTTTTCTTAATTACAATATGCTTTAATATACCATAATTATTTAATCATAATTATAACATAAACATTTTAGCCCTTTTACTCATGAAAAAAAAAAATTCAACTTGCTGTTAAAAATTATTTACCTATTTAAGTATTATGTGGTTCCACTAGGTACCTTACTCAGACAAGATAATTTTCTTTAAAATTTAATTAATTACCATGTTTCATTTATAACTTATACTTTAACATAAAAAAAAAATAAAAAATAAAAAAATAAAAAAAGAATATTATTTTAATAATATAAAATGACTCACACAATACTAAATTGCTGTTCTTAATACAATATAAGTAAGTATACTATAATTATTTAATCCTAATTCTGACTTATAATAATAGTAAAAAAAATCTATTGTTCAATAAAAAAAAACCCTAAGATTCAACCTCCAGGTTAAAATTACTGTCTATTCTTTAATAAATCTAAGGTCCCAGACAAAATCAAAAAGTGACATGTCTAGATCTAAGCCATCCTGCCCTTTCCATAACCCAAATTTTAAAATCTGCATGGTTACATAATTTTAAATGCTGATTGAACTGTTTAGCCACACCTGCTGCGTTTCCTCCAACTATGACTCCCTAATTTTCTAAATAACCAGAACCATCTGATATTTTCAAAAACAAATTGTTTTCACCATTTATTTTAACATATCACCTGAAGAGGAACAGTTATGTTCTGAAACATGAAAATTTTTGTGTGGTGATATTATGCTTTTATAAACCATTGTAATAACAAAATTACAATAAATATACACACACACACACACACACACACACACACATATATATATATATATATATATATATATATATATGAGGCCCTCAGCACAAGAAGGTGCTTTTCACCATTTACATTAAAATCAGTTAAGCATAACACTGTATTCCTCAAACCCTCCTCTATCTGGAAAGCTGCTCGAATCTATCATCATGTTTAAGTGCCATACCATCCAACATATATCAGTTAAGTGCCATACGTGAAACACGCTTGGGCAATCATGTCTCAAAAGAGACATGACTGACTGGGCAGAAGATTATCCCGCAGTAGGTTGCCATTGCTTTCTGTGGTAGACTGGTTGCCAGCCAAGGCTATAGAACCCAATCTGTCCTGTTATTTAACCCATAACTGAAAGGAATGGATGGATTAATACCTTTCCCAAGGGGATTTGCACATAAGTGAATGCAATGAATTCAACTGGAATTTGAACTCGGCTTCCCGATTTCTCGTTCCGAACCGATATTCACTGCACCACAACGCACATCCCATGTACTCACTCAGTTCAGTGCCATACGTGATACACGCTTGAGCAATCATGTCTCGAAAGAAACATGACTGACTGGGCAGAAGATTATCCCACAGTAGGTTGCTATTGCTTTCTGCAGTAGACTGGTTGCCGACCAAGGCTATAGAACCCAATCTGTCCTGTTATTTAACCCTTAACTGGAAGGAATGGATGGATTAATACCTTTCCCAACTCTGTTTCCCAATTTCTCGTTCCGAGCCGATATCTAATGCACCACAACAAGGTCTAAATTCCTATGGCTGCACAGGCTCATGCCAAGTGTTGGTGTAGAAGGTACCTTCTGCCACATCCTGGTAGATTTTGTCTGTTTTCTGTACTATTGATATTTTTGTCTATTCATTATCATTGTGTATAATGATTAGCTTTATGATAATATGTCAGATTATTCATTTTTTCCTTCAAAATAATTTTTCATGAAAATTCATTGGTACGTTTCTGTACAAGCTTATGTTTGCCATTAGATATATTTTAAACCTTTTATCGAGCTTGGGGAAGCATCATCTCACTATTTTGTTGAGCAAAAGTTGTGCTACTATGGTGCTCGGTTTGCATTATACATGTATAAAGTTTTTTGCTTAAAAATGTGACACACTTTTTCTGTTGTAAGTGTTTGTCTGTAAAAGTAGATGCTTTTAGCTTTCTCTAAAAAGAATTGAGTGGTTTATCTCAAATAGATCAAAAGTTATGGCATCTCAAAAGTTCTCATTTTTTTTATTTTGTGGTGGAAAGTACCTTCTAATTCCAAATGCTTCATATATGAGCAAAATGTGATAGCTGTTTATGACAGCTATTTCGATTCATAAATACACATATAGAAACTTCTAGGTAGATAAAGGGAAAAAACTAAAGTGATCTCTCAATCTCTCCCTCTCTCTCTATATATATACTAGCAGTATAACCCAGTGTTGCTCGGATGTAATGAAAGCTTTAAAACTAATCCATGGTCCTGGAGCTCAGACTCAAAAGCAATAGTTGTTTCCAGTTAAAGCGAAACCATAGATTGAAAGAAAAATGAATGGATGTAATTTTGATTTCCTGGTATCAATATCAAATAATTTTTTTCGTCATAAACTTAATTTTGAAGGCTAAATAAGTCCCCTGAGTAAATGGTATCATGGCTGAGACTAAGAACTACAATTATACCTAATTCTACACTGAATTAAATAACATTAAACAAGTTCTCATTAATAATGACTTTCCTAACTATATTGTTGATGAACAAATTATAGAAGCCATTAGAAATATTAACATAAATCAAAAAGAACATATTTCCTCAAATAACCTAAAACATATCATCCTACTATGCTGTAATCAAATGCCCTGTAACTATAAGCAAAATGAAAAAATCCTAAAAAATTTCATCAGTACAAATGCATTCCTCACTGATCCCAGTAAATATATAAAACTAATTATATACTATACTAAATTTAACCCAACCAACTTAATCATACACAATAACATTTCCTCATGTTTTGTAAAAGACCAACATTCTATACCGGTTTAAATGTCCTTTGAAAGATTGTATCTTTGACAAAGGAAAAAGTAAGTACATATGTTGGCTTGATGGCAACAACATTATCAAAACATCTTACAGTCCATTCGTTAGATACAAAGTCTATCACACAACATTTAAAGACACATTCCTGCTCACCTTCACAATACAGGAAATACTTATTAACAACACCAGTATACTAGACTGTTAAAATAACAAACAAAAGCTTCAAATTCTTGTGGCCCTCTATATCAAAAGCAAGCAACCAACTCTGAGCAAGATTTATTATGAGTATTGTAGCAATGTTTTAAAATACATTTGTGTTGACTAACATTTAACACCATTTCTGGTTACCCATGTTGAAAATACTTGTTTACAAAACATTGTAACTACAATGATTCATTTTAATAAAATTGTAACAGAGCTCTTTACAAAAATGCATGTTTACAAAAATCCCTATTACAATGATTACAATTACATTAAGTTTGTGTTCACAATTCACCCCTTAAAGAAAATTGAAAGTACTTAGGTTAACAAAAACTATGGTGCCTTCCTTGATGAATTGCAACATAACATCAAGAACATAATTAGAGAACTATAATGAAATATTGTAAAAATAAAGAGACATAATATGTCCATATTATTTTATATATATATATATATATATATATATATATATATATATATATATATATATTATCGATGTCTGCATATTTTTCCATTTGTATCTGAGAATTTTTCTATCTAATCTGACAGACAGAATTCTAAGGATATGAATAAATTTAAAAACAAAATTATACAGCAAGAATTTGTATGAAAGACGGAAAGAAAATAAAAACATAAACAGAACAAGATAGATTTATCGAAAATTAGATGGATGAAAATGAAATTAGATGCTCCATCTTGATGAACCTGATTGGCCTTGACCTCTTTGTTGATATGCTTTCTGATTGCTAAATTTGCGTAATGACAGGAAGCTGGCTTTCTTTCAGTAAAAATACAACTCTGTTATTATTACTCATGCAAAGGGTGAATTAAAGGTATAAGCACTGTTCTTAGCCTCTTATATGAGTCAATATTTCAGAATATTTAATCAGAAGTTTGGCCTGCCAAGTTTCCATTATGTTATTAAACTGGTTCAGTTTCACAGACTTAGTTAATCTAGGAAGAACTGTGTGATTTTTGTGGCAACTCTGTGGTAATTTTTTTTACACTTTGTTTTTTTATATTTTGATTGACCTCTGTAAGCTGATAGGGCAATAGCATACCCATTGATATTAAAAAAAAATGACGAGGAAAGCAATCAAGGATTTTTGTCTGGCATGTTGGACTGAATGACATGGCAAAAATAAGAGCAGACAATATTGTTATAAATACATTTACAATGAGGTACTGGAGAGTTCTTGGTTCAATCCACTTGCCAAAATCAATATTTCAGTGACTAAACATCTTTTTCTTTTATGTGCTGTGTCCCTTCAAGAAATAGGTGATCATGGCTCCCAACATCTTCATGTTCCTTGTTGGTCTTTTGTCTTTTCGTTATTTCTCCCAAACCCTGTTCTACTATCAACTTACTCTAGCTAATTAAGTATACAATGTACTGCTCCCTCTGTTCCTCTTTCAGATTTTCCAAGCCTTCCTTCCTCATTCAGTCAGTCAGTCAGTCAGTTAAGTGCCATATGTGATACATGCTTTGGGTGATCATGTCTTGAAAGTGACTTGACTGACTGGGCAGAAGATTATCCCGCAGTAGGTTACCATTGCTTTCTGCGGTTGACTAGTTGTCAGCCAAGGCTATAGGACCAACTCTGTCCTATTATTTAACCCATAATTGGAGGAAAGAGATAGATTAATATCTTTCCCAAGTGTATTTGTGCAAGGAATGCAAGGAATTCAACTGGAATTAGAACTCAGCTCCCAGATTTATCGTTCCGAGTCAATATCCACTGCACACATACCCAAAAACTTTCAACTGCTTCTTCCAAACATCAAGTATAAGTTTCCTTTATGTTTTTATCTTCTTTAAAATGTCGTCATTTCTTGCATGGTATCCTCAGCAACTTTCTGTAGAACCTCATTTCTGTTGCATCCGGTTTCTGAATTCTGATTCTTAAAATGTCTTCTTTTTGTAAACCCTGTTTTTTATAATTTGATTGACCTCTGTAAGCTGATAGTGGAATAACATACCCATCAATATAAAAAAAGACAAGGAAAGCAATCAAGGACACATCTTTGAGGAGACTGTCCAGCATTCATGACTATATGGGAAGACAAATATCAAGTAACAGTTCAGTACTTTTTTTTGTTTCTAACAAAATTTTTCTGCTTAGCTTTTGGAATACATCTTTGGTTATCCCAGTACATCTTTGGATCTTAGTGTTGAAATTTTCTGTCTGCTATTAGAACACTTCCCAGATATTCAAATTTTTGTACTTGTTTGATTTTAGTATTTCCAATTAGTAATTTGCATTTTTGGCTCAACCTTTTGCTGATAACCAAGCATTCTGTCTTTTTGTAGTTTATATTTAGTCCTTTCGTCTTGCTTTGCTTCACTACTATCAGGGCTGTACTTACAGCTACTTCACATTGAAAAACCAGTTCCTGTACAATCATCAAAGTTAAGCAATTTGTCTGTACTTAGATGAGTGACCACTTAGGAATACCAGGTGCTGTAAACTTGGATGTGCAGGTGTGGTAGGGATAATGAATAATGGTTTGGAATTGTTAATTGGAGAACCGAGTTACAATTTCAGTTGGGTTCATTATATTCACTAATGCAGAAATACCTTTGGGAAAGGTATGAATCAATCTCTTCTCTCCCCATTTAAGGGTTAATTAATAGGACTTGTATCAATAAAACTATTATTATCTCAGAAAACCGGGCACTTGACAAGAATGGTGAAGCCCGAACCGTTGCCTTGGATATCTCCAAAGCGTTCGACAGGGTCTGGCATGCTGGCCTCTTGTGCAAACTGTGGAGCTACAGGATAACTGGACATCTGTTTGACCTCATCCAGTCTTTCCTCTCTAACCGCACATTGAAGGTGGTATTAAATGGGCATGCCTCCCAAAACTACCATATGAACGCGGGCGTCCCTCAAGGTTCTATCCTAGGTCCCACGCTCTTTCTGATCTACATTAATGATCTCCCCGACACCAAGTTGGCATGTATGCCGATGACACAACAATCTACTCTCGCATCGATCAAAAACCAGGTGTGGACGACAAAGTGAACCTTGCTGCCATACTTGAAAGGGACCTCCAATCCAATCGCATCTACCTCCCATTAGCATGGGACAGGCTAACCTCCCAGAGAGTAAAATACTATGCCTCCTTGTCCTTACCCTTTTGGCGGACCTCAAATGGAATGACTATATCGAATCCATTGCCAAATCTGCTGCTATGAAAGTCGGCTCTCTGTGCAGGGCCCGGAAATTTTTCCCACCTGAATCTATTCTGCACATATACAAATCTACCATCCGCCCGCGTATTGAATATTGCTGCCATATCAGGTCGGGTGCCCCTGCTGCTCTCCTTGGGCTACTTGACAAAATACAAAAGAGGATCTGTAACATGGTTGATACTGACTTGGCAGACCGGCTGCAACCACTCTCTCACCGGCGTGATGTGGCTTCCCTGTGCCTCTTCTACAAGTATTTTCATGGCTTCTTCTCCGATGAGCTTAGATCACTGGTGCCACCTAAGGCAGAGAGCTGACAGTGAGAAATGCTGTCGCAACGAGAAAAATCTCGGTGACTCGCACACTTCTCATTTGAGCACTGGGGTTAAGTAGTATCAATCCCAGTCAGTACTTAGATGGGTGACTGCTTAGGAACACCAGATACTATAAGCAACTGTTTATAATCTGAAATATGTTTTGGCTTTAAATAACCCACTAAAGTTTGTGCTTACAGCTATATCACTATAAAATATCCAATTTCTATATGATCACCAAGGTTAAGCAACATCAACCATGGTCAGTATTTAGATGGGTGACTGCTTTGGCATACCAAGTGTTGAAAGGTTGGATGTGTTTGGTGTAATGGATAATGGCTTGGAAATGGAAATTGCAGAGCTAACATCCAATTCCTGTCAGGTTCAAATACCTTTGGGAGAGACATGAATCCACCTATTCTTCTTCCTGCTTTGGGTTAATTAGTAGGCCTTATATTAATAAATTATTATTATCTACCAAAAATTCTAAGAATAAAAGAACTCTAAAGAATTTAAAAATGTTTTTTAATACTGCAACTTGCAATTGCATGTTTAAAACTACTGATAAAATACATTGTTAATTGTTTTTACTATAATTAGCTGTTGTTAGTAATTTTTTTATATAAAAATCTATTGCTGGTATTTTTACTATAAAAATATATTTTTATAATTCCATTGTGTTTAGTTTTTTGCTTTGTGTGGACACTATTTGACCATAGCTGGAACCTTAACAGGTACAACCTCTCTGGGTCAGTCAGAACCTGGAGGCAACAGCTACTAAGAAGTAGTTGCATGCTCCTGAAAGCCTTCAATCTCCTAATCAGAGGCCTTGCTGCCAGTTGTAGTTTATCATTATACCCAGGACTCCATTGTCTTAGATTTATGAGAATCCAAAAGTTCAACTCCTTGACCATTCTGAACATATGATTTGATTATAGTTGTAAATGCTTGTACAGAACCTAGAAGGCTATTATTTGTATGACAGTGAATATAATAAACCCAACTGGAATTGGGACTCAGCTGTCCCATTTCTATATCTGAACCATCATCCATTACACCATCTGCACATCCAGGCTTACAGTAACTGGTATTTCTAAGTGGTCACTCATCTGGATACTAACCAGACTTAATGTTGCCTAACTTTGGTGATTGTATGGGAACCAATGATTTAATGAAGACCTAATATAATATGGAGGGAGAATAGGTGGATTCACTCTTTTCTCAACAGTATTTACACATAAGGGAAAGTAACAAAACTGACTGAATTTAACGCTGCTCTTTAATTTTCAATTTCAAGTGGTTATCCATTATATCACCTGGACATATAAACTTACAGCACTTGGTATTCTCAAGTTGTTCCCCATCTTGGTACTGACCAGGCTTGATATTGTTTAACTTCGGTGATCATATGGGAACTTTGGTGATCATATGGGTGTTTCAACATGATATGACTGTAAGTCCTATGAAACATAGTTCATCTACCTACATATTTGTTTCTTCTTCTTCTTTTTCTTTTTCTTCTTCTTCTTCTTCTTCTTCTTCTTCCACATGGCATGTTCCTTCAGGACATAGGCGACCATGGCTTTCCACATCTTCCTATCCTTATTGGCTCTTAAGACACCTTCTCCTGTTACCCCACTAACTTTGTTCTACCATCCACTTGCTGAAGCCCATCAAGTATGTTATGCACTGCTTTCTCCTGTCTTTCTTTCCCTCTATCTGACCTGTGATTATCACATTCTCCAAACCATCCTTCCTCATTATATGTCCCAGGAACTGTAGCTGTCTTTTCCTGATATTCAGTATTAGTTTCCTTTTCGTTTCCATCCTCTCCAAAACCTTATCATTGCTGACATGCTCAGTCCATGGTATCCTCAGCATCCTTCTGCAGAACCACATTTTGGTTGCTTCAAGTCCCTCCTTCATCTCTGATGAGATTGTCAAGCATTCACTGCCATATTAAAGAACAGATATCACATAGCAATCTAGTACACTGTTCTTTTTTTTTTTAGCAAAATTTTCCTGTTTCTCTCTACTCAGCTTCTAGAATGCATCCTTGGCCGTGCTTATTCACCTTTGGCTCTCAGTAGTGCACTTTCCGTCTTCTGTTAGAACACTTTCCAGGTATTTAAATTTCTGTACCTGCTTTAATTTAGTATCCCTCATCTGATATCTATAACTATATATATCAGAAACATATGATATGATAGACTTACTTTTAGCAGGCTTGAATTAACAGAAAAATTTGCACAGAATAGATATGCACAGAATTATATATAAATAGATTTATGTATATGAGTGGAGTCGATTATAATAAGTAGATAAGAAGTGAATTAAATAGGCCAATCAAAAGTCAATACTGTTGCTTAGAATTTGGGATGCATTTTTTATAAAGCATCACAAATTGTAGGCAATAGTATTGACTTTTGATTGACTTACCTCAAACTTGAAGTTATATAAATAACTTCAAGTTTGGGAAAAGTTTTTATTTTGAATACCATATGAAACACCATTGATTTTAAAATAAGTAAGCATCAAGGTTGAATTTATTAATACCATGAGTTACTTTTTAATGTTACTTTTCATAAAATTGTTGTATCTTCTGAATGAGATAATTTTTGTCATTTTCTTAAGTATAATATTAATAATTTCAGTACTTCATTTCATTCACAATTTATGCATTAATTTTTGCAATTGGGCATATCTTAATATTAACAATGCTACTTAAACTTTTTATAAAAAATCTCCCTGCCAAATCTAAATTCTAGTGCCAAATACAAGAAACATTATAATTAACATTATAATGATTAAAATAAGAACAAATCAGAAACTGCATAAAATTTTGAAAGAAAAAAATTATTGCACAAGTAATAACAAATAAAGGTACAAATACAAAATTTGCACAAAAATTTTCTTTTGAATTTATATTTTAAGAAAGGATAACAATTTCTGATAAAAGAATTACAATAAAAAAAATGGGGTAAAAAGTTTTGAGAAAAGATAAGAATTCAATGACAAAAAGAGAAAACAATTCAACAAGACAGAAAAATGATGACACCTACACGAGCATGTCTTGAATGTATAGTAATTTTAGAGAAGTCTCTTTTAAATTCCCACAGTTTGTGCTTGGAAAAATTTCTTAGAATTCTTTTCATTGTTTGTTGTTTAACTGTTAAAGAATTTTTACTTGAACTTCAAAATTCAGTTACTTTTTCATTGACAGGATATGGCTTCTCTCTGTCTTTTCTACAAATATTTTCAGGGCTTCTGCTCTGATGAGCTTCTTTCCCTGGTGCCCTGATCATATGAATTTACTCATGTTACTAGATTAGCATCAAGGTCCTACCCTTTTACCATCAAAATAGTTAAATGTAATCACCTCTTCTACTCTAGTAGTTTCTTTACTTTCACTTTCCATCTGTAAAAATCTTTTCTGTTTACTTACTTTTCTGATAGCTACAATAACCAAAATTTTAAAAACAATGTTAATTGCTATCTTCTATCCCCTTAAATCCATCCATCTTTCTAAATCCCATCCATCTCCTTAAATCCCATCTCCTTAAATCCCATCCATCTTTCTAAACCCCATCCCTCTCCTTAAATTCCATCCATCTCTCTAAATTTGATCCATCTCCTTAAATACCATTTATCTTTCTAAAGCCCACCCATCTCTCTAAATCCCATCACTTTCCTCAAATACCATCCATCTCTTTAAATCCTATCATTCTTCTTAAATTACATCTATCTCTCTAAATCCAATCCATCTCCCTAAATCCATCTACATTCTTCAATCCCATCCATCTTTAAATCCCATCCATCTCTCTAAATCCCATCCCTCTCCTTAAATCTCATCTATCTCTCTAAATCCAATCCCATTGTCTAAATCCCATCCTTCTCCTTAAATCCTATCCATCTCTTTAAATCAATCTACCTCCTTAAATCCCATCAATCTCTCTAAATCCCATCTATCTTTCTAAATCCCATCCCTCTTCTTAAATCCCATACCCTTCTCTAAATACCATCTACCTCCTTAAATCCTATCCATTTCCTTAAATCCCACCTATCTCTCTAAATCCCATCCATCTCTCCAAATCTCATCTTCCTCTCTAAATCCCATCTACTTCTTTAAATCTCATCCATCTTCTTAAATCCCATCCACCTAAATCCCACCACGTCTTATCCTTTCTTTGGCATCTTATGCACCCTGTTTTTTCTCTCTTTGTACCACTAGTGACAGTCCTGCCTTGCTTGGCGGGAATGATTACAAAAAACATTCTCTAGTCTCTCAGCAGCTGGCATGTGATCTTTTGCTTTCTTAATGCTTTCTTCTTCATTTCAAGAAAGCACATCTCTCATTAGTCAGTATATAAAAAAAATAATTTTCCATAAACTAGATATAGTTCTTTCACAATTTCAGATGGTTTTAACTGCTAAGCCAAAAAGATATACAAGTGTAACAACTTTTTACCTTCATAAAAATACACTTCTCTCAAAAGAATGTGAACTAAGAAAAAACAACCTAGACAATTAAACATCTATTCAAGAGTCAACATTTTTAATAATTTCTTGTAGCTCTTAGTACAGCTTGTCTTTTTGTTAAATATCCTAAAGTATTTTTCAAAACAAATCAGCTTATTTAAATTTCATTGATTGGTTTGTGAAATTGAACAAAATGTAGCGTTTGTAAATCTCAACAAAAAATATAGTAAAAATAAAATTTTCATACACTGGATTAATACTGTTTCCAACACTGAAAGATGCTACAAAACCAAAATATTGACCTAGAAACTTGAGTCATGTTCTTAAATAGATTAAAACAGAACTAGACTCTCATATAGATCTAAAGTATCATCCATAGAAAACCATTCTTTTAGATCAATGATTAAAAGTAGCTCCAAGTAAGTTAATCCTTCAGATCTCAAAGTAGACAATCCTTTGTTTGACCCTATTGTTTGACATTACAAAATCACAAAGAGCTTTACCAAATGACAAAATTTGCATCACCCAAAAACTTTTAACATCAATTTATGGTCACATATGGGCATAAAAATAAATATCTTCAGAAAAGTGTTGAACCAGATTGCTTTTGATAATTGCCTTAACCCCCACCCCCACCCCTACCATCCCATGTATGCATTGCACATACTTATTTATTTTTTATTTTATTTTATTATTTTGTTAGGATTATGTTTTACTAAATGTTATATATGTACATCTTTAAGTACTAGCATTTTTAAAATACATGCTGACATGTGTTGAAATATTTAGTATTGGTGCACTAACATTTTTTGTTGAGATTTACAAACGCTACATTTTGTTCAATTTCACAAACCAATCAATGAAATTTAAATAAGCTGATTTGTTTTGAAAAATACTTTAGGATATTTAACAAAAAGACAAGCTGTACTAAGAGCTACAAGAAATTGTGGAGAGTCATGATCATCCATGTCCTGAAGTGGCAGGGTATATAGAAAAAGAAGGAGGAGCTTGGTTAACAGAACAGGGATTAAAAGATATAGCAAAAAAACAAACTTTAGTAAGAAATACAAATGACGGGAAATTGTGGAGAGTCATGAGTGTCCATGTCCTGAAGTGGCCAGGTATATAGAAGAAGAAAGATGAGCTTGTATAAATAATTCAGGGATTAAAAGACAAGCTGTACTGAGAGCTACAAAGAACAAGAAATTGTGGAGAGTCATGATCACCCACGTTCTGAAGAGACACAACCTGGCACATAGATAATTGATTTCATTCATGTTGATTCGTTATATCTTCATCTATTCTAAGGTGATTTATCTATTTGTCAGTCATTTGGATGTGCAGGTGGTGTAATAGTGACTTGGAGTGTGAAATCAACAAGCTGAGTTCAAATTCTGTTTGAGTTTGTTACATTCACTTTTGCATGGAAAAAAAGAATCTATCTTTTCTCCCTTTTCTTCACTGGCTAGGAGTTAAATAGTAAGCCACTGGGCTCTCTAGCCATGGATGACGACCAGTCTAGGAGAAGGAAAAATTCTCAATTCAAAACTATATATAAACACAAAGGAGCACAAAGTATGCAGCTATTGAAATGACTGTGGTTATTGCAATGCCACTATGATTGCCGAAGTAAAGCTTGTCTCTTTTAAAGTGTGACTCTGCAAAGCATTTTTGCTCTGTCTTTATAACCTAGGCATAGAGCCACTGTTGGTTACTGTTTTGATAAGTGGGGTCTGCCTTTTGATCTTTTGGCTTTCATTTTTTTATTTTCCAGTTTTTTATAGAAGTTTTCTTGATTTATGGTGCCATTAAATTTTTATTTACTTTTTGAGTTTTAGTTGTACCAAGATTTTTTAATTTATATCAATGCATGTACCTGTATACACACACACACACACACACACACACATATATATATATATATATATATATATATATATATACATATATATATATATATATATATATTATAAATTATACTTTAGAAAACGTACAAACTACAATCTAATACAAAAGTGTATATTTTGTTTTGACATTGAAAGAATGTCTCATCAGGTAGTTAGTAATGATGGTAATAAACATTTCTTACTGTCATTACTAAATACCTAATGAGACATTGTTCTTTCAATGTTGAAACAAAATGTACACTTTTGCAGTAGATTGTAGTTTGTACATGTTCTAAAGTATAATTTATAATAAATATTCATTGCTCTATTTCTATATTAAGCACTGTTTTCATCTATTGTTTTGAACATTGTAAATATTCCTTATTCATTTGGTTATATATATATATATATATATATATATAAATAAATAGGTATGAAGACATTTTTTATTTAACATTTAGGGATTCTTCTTTCTGAAGATGTGTTAGTTAGAAAGGATTCCTAAAGATTAAATTTAAAAAAAAAAACCTTCAGACCTATATAACTATATATGCTCTGTGGCATCAAGTCCTTGTTTTAGTCATCCACATACAATCCTGTTTCATTGTATCACAGCTCATCAATGTGGCTAGACACATCCACTTGCTTCCAGCTGGGATCAAAACTCGACCAATTTGGTGTCAGTCAGAGTTCCTACTCCCTAAGCCATGAGCACATGGAATGAGAGAGAGGAAATTTTAGCATGTCATATATATGTGGTGTATACACACACCAGTCATTGAGATAACTCAATTCATTACTAGAGAGTAATGTGTAAATCACTGAAGTGTTAACTTTTTTTTAAAATTTTTCTCTCTAGAGAGCTCAATCATAATGAGAGCATATTATATTAGTCATCCACATACAAGCCTATTTCACTGTATCACAGCTCATCAGTGTGACTAGACACATCAACTTGAATCTAGCCGGGATCAAAACTCGACCAGTTTGGATTATAAAGCTACACATTATGCTACATAAATACATAAACACTATGCATATTCACTTACAAATAAAATAAAATAAAATTCAGCCTTGAAAATGGCTAAAAGTATAGCTGAAAGCACTTAGAAAAACGAAGCTTTGAACAATTTTTATATAATTTTTGTTCTGAAAAGAAGAAATTATAAGATCACAAAATTATATAAAAAATAGAGCCATAATACCTTGTCTGTCATTTTTAATGAAACCTGCATAAAATAGAGATTGCTGCCCAAGTACACAATGCATAATGTGTGTGTGTGTGTGTGTGTGTGCATTTGAGCAGCACATTTTCATTTAAGCAATTTTATGAAGACTGAACTCTCTAGCTTCGGTTGACAACCAGACCAAGGAGGAAAATTCTGAATTCAAAACCAGTTGGATATAGGACTAGCAACCCCAATCCCAAAAGATCTTACAAGCTATGGAAACTATAGTTTCTAAACCAGGCATAGTGAGGTTATGGCTCTGTTCTTTACAGCAGTTTTTCTCAAATTTTGGCTAGGGCTATACTAATCTGACCTGGAAATCAGCCAGGTATGCCCCAACTTAATGGAAGAATAATTTATTAATTATTTTTACATTTAAAAACATTTTTATTATGTAATGTCTTAAAAATAAATTCTTATTTTACGAGATCATTTTATCCTTTTCCTGTTTTTAAATTTCATGACTAATATTTCCTTATTAAACTTTAAAGTATGCTGCGAGAGGTTTAGTTGTTCTATTAGTGAGCCTGACATAAAAATGGTTAATATACTACGAACTAGCTTTGAGAGAAAAAAAAAATGCATAATCAGAATATAAGTCTAGTTAAAAAAATTTTTCACCTCATCAACAAGAAAAAATTGTGTTCGCTCTACATCATTTTAATTAATTAATGTAATTTAAGCTGGGGAATTGATAAAAATCAATGTTCAGTAATTGGAATAGATAATCAATTAGGCAAATAAACATAGTAAATGAGTGGAAATTTATTAAAGAAATGAATAGCAAAAAAAGAAAAAATTGTTCTTGTTAGCATCTTTCGGGCTATTAGTTATCTGCTATGTTAATACATATTTAATTATTATCAGTACTATCTTTAAAGCTGTTTCCGCTACACTACTCACACAAAAGTTCTTCCTTCATACTCCCTTCATATAGGGGGTGCTGAAGTGCTTTCAGGTCTACCCTAGAAATACTTCTAAAAAAGCAAATAATCTGTTTTTGGTCAGTTTGTCAGATTTTGAGAAGCATGTCAAGCTTTTCAGCACCCTCTCTTCTGTGTTTGTGCATGAAAAACAGAGACTGTGAAAAAAGGATACTTATATATAGCATCACAGATAGTTGAAATTTCAAGGACACCTAATGAGGAAAGAGGCTTGTAAAATTTGATACTTACAAGACATATTAAAGGCAAGAAGGATAGCAAAAAGCAGTACATAATTTATCTAATGAGCTTGTGTAAATGGCTGACTGAATAGGGATTAGAAGATGTAGATATGAGTGAGTGTGTGTGTGTGTGTGTGTGTGTGTGTGTGTGTGTGTGTGTGTGTGTGTGTGCATTTTCTACAGCTTAGCAACCCTTTGCAGGTTATTTCAAGTCAGAAATTATATTTAGATTGTAAGAATAATTTTTTGGAAATAATAATGGTTTTGTGATACAATTAACCCATAGCTGGGGTGAGAAGAGGTGGATTCATACTGTTCACAAGTGAATATAACAAAGCCAATGGAAATTAGAACTTGACTCTTTGATTAACCGATCTGAGTTATCATCTATTACACCACTTGCCCATCCATGCTTACAGCATTCCCAAGCAGTCACCCATCTGATCAGGCTTGATGTTGCTTAACTTTGGGGATCATATGGGAACCAATATTTTAACATGATGTGACTGAAAGCCTAGCATTCTTATTTATGATTTTTATTACATTTTGTTAAAGTTGTTAAGTTCATATCTTTTCATTTGTACTCCCTTACTTCTTTAAATAAAGACCAGCATTCATATGTATGGTTGCTAATGCAATATTTTGTTAAAGTTGTTAACTTTAAATACTTAATGATGTGATAGAAGAGTTTCTACAGATATTTTATTGTTGTCAAACTTGCCATGAGCTTATTCAGTCATTAACCTAAGAATTAAGTTTCATCAGAAAATACAGATAAAAAACCCTAAAATTTTAATGGATATTTGCAGTATATTATGTACTAATAAAAAAATTCATTTGCTTACCTTGGCAAAGTTAATCATCAATGCCATCATCATAAAGGAAGTGAACAGCAGAGAAAAAATTAAATTCTTGGATACGAGATAAAGTGCCTACAACAATAATATATTAGATATTTTCTCATTATAATTCTGCTTGCCCCTCCCTTGTCCATAACTGTTATATATATATATATATATATATATATATATATATATATATATATATATTAACATAAATGGTGAAGTCAAAGTCAAGTTTTAGGTTTCTGACATTTTCAGAATGGATTCCAGCTCTATTCAAGACAAGAAATTTATAGATTATTTAGCATGTTGCATCTTGGGATACTTTTTTTAAAATCATTTCACCCCAAGCAAGACAATAATGCCACTGAGATGCAAGAGGTTACTGACTTTTAGAGGAAAAAATACTATTAAAGAGAGAAAACAATAAAAGAACAAGAATAAGGAAGACAGAAGATAATGATTGACATTAAATTTAGAAGATCAAATTTATTGGAAAACAGAAGTTAATTGAAAAAGCCTAAAGATAGTTCAACATGAAAGAAATGCAAGAAAAGAAAAACTTAGCATAGAAGAAACTATTCATGTAGAACTTACAGTTACATCTACCCAATTCAGTTGTAAAAGGATGAGACCTTACCACAATTCTAATAATGCATTTCACAAAGTCTAGGTGCCATAGAGGAAAGTTCATCAGAACAATTACCATGAAAGTTGTGGTCTGATGAGATGGGTACCAATATATATATTGACTCTAGTTCTTTCACCACCCCGTATATCCTTTCCTTTCTCTCCACCTTTGCAACTGTCATCACACCTGTATTTCCATTCTTCTCTTGCCCCTTTCTAACTCGTTCGTCTTCCTCTTCACTCTCTTCTACTTAATCTTTTTACTCTTATGTAGCCCCCCTGCACATCAGTGGCATTACCACCTTGCTCGGAGAGATACGATTAAAAAATATATATATATATATAAATGTATTTTTGCATATAAAAAATTCAAAATTTATAATTGAATGGATCAGTAAAATTAATTTGCTTTCTTCAGCAATCTTTAATATTATGGAACAATTAAAAGTTTGCTTTCTATAATACTAAGGATCACTGAAGAAGCAAATTTAATTTGCTGAAATGATCATTTGATCATAAATTTTTTATTTTTTTCTATATAAAAAATACATATTGGCTCTGTTAATAAATAATTTTATTTACATTGAGCCCTCTTGGCTGGATCAATTTCAATATTTAGTTTTCAACGATTAATATAAATAGGATCTCCTCTGAGATTTTACCATCAAACCACTTCTTTTTAAATTTTTTCAAGAATCTATAAATAAATAGCAGCTCATCAGACCAGATGTGGAAGCAATATTCAAAGCAAGGATGAATGGTAAACTTATAAATATATAAGTCAGATTTTTGCAAGAAAATTTGTCAAGCATGTCTTTGGGAAACAACTTACCTAGTTACAGACCAAGCAAGTAATACAGTCTTTCTATTTCAAGTCAGTGGAAATTTTTTGTCCAAATCGGTGCAATGAGTCACTCTTCTGGGTTAGCATCTGCCATGCTGATGGAAGGTAAAAAGAGTTCTCTTAGATGATTAAACAAGAGCAGTTTTGCTTTGGAGGCAAGCCATTCCTTGCCCAGGTTAACAACAGAATGTAGATCATTCTTGAGATCCACTGCCAATTTAAATTTATCAAACTGCTAAGACTTTCAATTAAGACAGATATTAACAGTTATTTCATCACAGATATCAAGTTGAGAACTGGTGTCATCAGGAAGGTCATTAAAAAAAAAATTAGAAATAATATAGAATATTAATGCAAGAAGATCTAGAACAAGGCTATTCACGACAATTTTCATTTTGTGATTCAATAATTTGTTCAGAAAATTTCTTTTTTTTCTCATTTTCTTTCTTTCTCAGGGCTTAGGACTGGTTTCTTTTGATTTTTTGGCTTTGTTGTTTTCAGTGCAATTCATCCATTTTTATCTTTTTACCACACACACACACACACACACACACACACATATATATAGTCATCCGCAGACAGATCTGATTCACTGTATTACAGCTCATCAGTACGGTTAGACATTCGATTGCTTCTAGCCAGGACTGAAACCTGGCCAAATTGACATCAGTCAGCAATTCTACCTCTGAGCTATGGACACTTAGTAGAAGAAGGCAAACTTTAGTATATACTATGTAAAAAACATGCCATTATTGACTGATCGATGTGATATATATATATATATATATATATATATATGTATACGTAGCTAGCTAGCTAGCTAGCTAGCTAGATAGATATGTTTGCCACGCTTACTTAAGAAGCAAACAGAAAAAAGAAAGGAGATAAAGAATAAAACAGAACGGGAGAGAGAGAGAGTAAATAATGTTGAGAAACAAAAAGTGCAACACAGAGTGGGATTAGAGGGGGGTTCATCTTAGATAAAGACAATTGTTTGTAGTGAGTTAAATTATGTTTTGTGACCTAGTTGGTGTGGTCGCAAGGTTTTCTTGCTGCAAGGATCTGTAGGGAGACCTGGGTATGACCATAAACTACATCCAGAAGTAAGGCCTCTGAATGTAACATTTTGAAGAGCATGGAATCACCTTTTAATTGCTTGTGTTCTGAGGTCCACCATGACCAGGGCTGGTATCACCTGTTAGGGTACCAGCTATAGACAAATAATGAATCCCAAAACAGAAAGCAAACACTATGAAAGTATAAAAATACATTTTTTATAAAAAATACTGGCAAAATAATTTTATATAAAAAAATTACTAACAATATATTTTATTGGTAGTTGATGGCATACAATTACATTCAAAATATGTTTAGTTGAAGGCATAAAATTCTGTTCAAAATATTTAGATTTTGACATTAAATAACCCATAAAGGTTGATATGCTGCTAAACAAAATCAATCAACAACGCTAATGTGGGTGTTTATATATCTAACTTTCATATGCAATATAATTTCACCAGTGTATGCTGGTGAACAAATAGGCTGACTAAATAGGCTGACAAATAGGCTGACCAAATATTTACTTATCATATTCAGCCATTGACATATTGGTATTAAATAACCCATAAAGGTTGATATGCTACTAAACAAAATCAACCAGCCAAATCTAATGTGAGTGTTTACTGTTTATATATCTAATTTTCATATGATTTTTGTTACCTGTGTATGCGCATCCAACGAACAGATGACTTGATTATGTATTTACTTATCATAGTATAGATATCTATGTGTGTTGTAGTGCAATGTATATCAGCTCAGAATAAGAAATCAAAGAGCTGAGTTCGAATTCCAGTTAAATTCTTTGCATTCACTTACATGCAAAAAACCTTGGGAAAGGTATTAATCCAACTTTTCTCCCTCCAGCTATGGGTTGAATAGCAGGACAAACTGGATTCTCTTACCTTGATTAAAAACAGTTTACCATAGAAAGAAATGACAAACTACTGTGGAAAAATCTTTTGCCTAGTCAGCCATGGCTAGAAAGAGACATGATCACTCACTGGGGTATATTGTTCTTTATCAAGAACAATATATACCTGTGATCAAAAGAAAGAGTTTGATTCAAAATTCCAATCATCTGAAGAAGACCAGTGCATCGAAGTTGAAATGTTGGGAATATGAATATGGCAATAAAAATGATGACTACAGTCTGATCAATTTAAATACTGTTACATTGTAAAATGTCTGACACAAGGCAATGAAATTGAGACTTTATTACTATTGCAATGTTTTCAAATATATATATATATATATATATATATATAAATCTAAAAGGAAGTGGTTTGATGGTAAAATCTCAAAAGAGATCCTATTTATATTAACTGTTGAAAATTAAATATTCAAATTGATCCATCCAAGAGGGCTCAATGTAAATAAAATTATTTATTAACAGAGCCAATATGTATTTTTTTACATAGAAAAAAATTAAAACTTTATGATCAAATGATCATTTCAGCAAATTAAATTTTCTTCTTCAGTGATCTTTAGTATTATAGAAAGCAAATTTTTCAAATTTTTCCATAATACTAAAGATTGTTGAAGAAGCAAATTCATTTCACTGAAATGATCATTCAATTATAGATTTTTAATTTTTTATATGGAAATATATATATATATATATATTTTGATACCCATTTCATCAGGACATAACTTTGTGGTCTAATGAGATGGCTACCAAAACTTACCTGTTGAAATAAATTATTTTATAACCACCTTAGAAGATGCATTGAGGTTTTTCCTTTATGTAGATCAAAAGATCTATTTGGATTATCCTCTCCGTTTAAGGATTTGACATCATTTCTTATATATATATATATATATATATATATATATATATATATGCAAGCAAGTTTAATTGAAAATGACAGACAAGATATTATCATTAGGTTATTAATAAAATCTTTTGTGTATTCTTGTTAATTTTTTACTCTTCTTTGCATGTAAATGATGCTATTAGGTGTGTATTGTCAATAACTATAATAGCATCACCCACAAGCTAAAAAATATTAAAAATAATGGAAGCATTATAAATAAAAAAAAGTCCTACACTTAATAATGTCAATTATGAACACGATAAAAATGTGCTTACAATGTTTGGAATATAACATACACATGACGATGTATACATAAACTCTACACGTATTCAGTTACACATAAAACAAAATTCATCCTTGATAATGGCTAAAAGTATGGCCAAAAGTGCTCAGAAAAATAAAACATTTGGACAATTCCTATATAATTTGAGATCTGAAAAGAAAAAATCATAAAAACACATGAAAAGTTATATAAAAAAACTTACTGATAATACCTTGTCTGTCATTTTCAGTGAAACCTGCATAAAAGAGAGATTGCTGACCAAATACACAATATATATATATATACAAGAGAATAAGTCAAAGAAAATAAACAGGCATTGAGCATAGAGTGGCATACTCTGCATTTTCAACTACTGGCTACTTCATTGTTTGTGTTTATTTATATTAGTACATTGTTCAAACAATGAACTTATTGAAAACTGATTTTATTGCTGTCTTGTTTAAGTATCAGATGAGCCATGTTAACTGCTCCTCCCCTCAACCGCTGACATACAATAAAATAGTGATGGTTGTGCAAGAGAGAGATTGAGGTTTGGGTGGTGGGTGTCGAGAAGTCAGGAATTGAGATGGTGATATCAGACGAACAGAAGGTGTGATTAGCTGTGTTGTATTTGCAGTGGAGATCAAAAACGATTATTTTTCTCCTTTTAGTTGAAGCAGTTTTGAAGCTAACTAAATTTCACGAGGGAATTACAAGGCTGAGATTGTCGATAGAAACAAAGCCACAAAAGAGAAACGAACACTGAGTGAGGATGGAAGGGAGTGGAGAAAGATAAGACTGGGAAACATTTTCTAGATTTTTCTTCAAGATGAAGGCCCGGGTCATGCTGATTAAATGAGAATAAAGATAGGGACGATAGCTTTACTTGGAAAATTTTGTAGAAAAAGAGATAAGGAGGGGAGATAACTGTAGCTATGGGGGAAATATTAAGAGCTGAGGCAGTGCAGTGACATGTGTGTGTGTGTGCGTGTGTTTGTATGTGTGTGTAGGTGTGGAGATTATGTGGGTGTATGGAGAGAGGAGATGTTGGGTGAGGAAAGTGAGTGATGTACAATAATGTGAACATTGATGAAAAGATTGATAATTTTAACAAAGCTTGAAAAGTGGATTGGGGATAATTGAACAATAGAGTGTTAAATGAATTGATATTTTATTGGTCATGACCTTTACATGCACTGATAATTACTTACATACTGTCATCTACATTATTACATGTAAATATTCATGTAAAATAAAAGCATATCTGCATGCTTGCCTCCTCCACAGATACAGAGACATAAATAGAAAATAGATATACATGTACAAGTGATGGACAAAATAATGGAAATACCTTGAAATTTCAAGTAAATTTATTTCAATATGGAGTAGGTGATCAACTTCATTGGTTCAGGAGGCAAATGTCATCTTTCAGGTTGATAATGCACCCATTCATACTGCTAAAGTTGTGGCTGAATGACACATGGAACGTTCTAGCAAAGTAGAACATCTTATCTAGCCACTACAGTTCACAGATTTCAACATCATAGAATATTTATAGCTCATTTTAGAAAAAGAAATATTTATATAATAATTACGTAATAAGCAAGGAAAAATTTGTACATAGTATTGAGATGGAAAAAATAATCACAGCTTGAATTCTGTGTGGGATTGACTTGTACAATGTTTGGATTGTTTTCAGATTAATTTTATCCATTTCTCAGATTAAACAGTCTCCAAATCTTTCAATAATGATGTTGGAGAATACCCACTCCTCACTAGTTTTTTTAAAATGAACTATAAATGTTCAATGATGTTGAGATTTAGAAACTGTGCTAACCAGATAAGATGTTCTACTTTACTAGAATGTTCCTTGTGCCATTCAGCTACAAATTTAGTTCAATGTCATCCTGAAGATGACATTATCCTCTGGAAACAGTTCCTGAACCATAGGATGAAGCTGATCACTTAAAATTCTTAAATAATCCACATTGTTGATTTTAATAAACTTATTTAAATAATACCTGTAAAAAATAACAATTTTAGCAAAAACATGGAATACTACTAATATTAAATCAACAATAAAATAGGCTACCTTTTGACAGTTTAATTAAGTTTTCCAAGTTATGCTATTATGGTACTAAGTGTTTCTATTATTTTATCCACCCTCTGTATATATACATTTATATATATAGATATAGATATGAGTGTGTGTAAAATTTCAGATATAATTAAAAAAATATCTGTAAAAGGGCAAAGGAAAAACTTATCTGAGCCAATACAATCTGAAGGCATATATCAAGGCATATTTGATTTAAATTTGCATTTGCAAATAAAATACAACTGAATAAATAGATGTATGGATTAATGCTTTATGTATGGGAATAGATAATCTTTTTTATATACATGCACTCAAACCCCCACCAAAAAGAAGCATGTAAACATATTTATTAAGGAAAAACATATCTATATATTTATCTCTTGTCTCTCTCCCTCTCTCTCTCTCACTCTCTCTCTCTCTATATATATATATAATTTGAAAGAAATCTGAAAATTTACTAATTTCTTTCACTTTTTACAAAGTATATATATATATATATATATATATATATATATATATATATATATATATTTGCACACACATATGTATATATGTCCAAGCACAATGTGCTGAAAAGTTCCCATCCCACTTACAAGAACCTAGCACATATTCACACGATAATGGCTTTCCATGCAATGAACAAAGTTGATTGCCATATAGGTTTCTGCAACTCTATTTACATATATAAATATGTATATATATATATATATTGTGTGTGTGTGTGTGTGTGAGTGTGTGCGTGTAATGAAGTGAATAAAAGACCTCCAGTAACACAAACTCTTTAAATAAAGAGTTCAGAGACAGAGTTCAGAGTCAGAGTCTGAAAGAGTTCTAATAGAGTGTTTATTCAAGTACTGTTGGAGTCAGTTTAGGCATATTATTATAAACATTAATAGCAAGTTATCTTTTCCAATCTTTTCATACTTTTCTTTTTTCTTTTTTTTTTCAATTGGAGTAGATAGACTAAACTATCGCCCGGTTCATACTCCACCCACGTTGAGATTTGGAGACTGTGAAGAGGCTCATCCCTTGTTTCCTGTTTAGGATGTGGTTTCTGGCTTTCTCTTTTCCAATCTTTTCACTCTTACATAGCCCCCTGCACATCAGTGGTGTTACTGCCTTGCTTGGGGTGATATGATTAAAACAACAAAAAAAAAGAAATCAAAACTTATATGGAGTAGGAAAAGATACCCTTTCTCCAGGAACATAATAACAGAGATGATGACAAATTTGAGCTATATTTGTGCAATCCTTTTGTTTGTTGTACATAAAAATAATATGATGTTCTTAAATATAGAAAAATTATAAGTCCAAGTGGTAAAAATACAATAACAATAACAAAAGCAGTTGCTGGAACTCCAGAAACAACAACAAAAATTAATTGAAATAATTCAGAAGGAAACAGAAAATTTTTCAATTTCTTTCACTCCTAATATAGTGGTAAATATCATAGCTGAATTCACATACAATTTCTGCTTATTTTAGATATAAGATTTAAGATATAAGCAAATCTTTAGAGAAAAATGAAGCTGGGAAGATGAAAAAAAAAAACTTTGTTGAGAAAGCATCAGAAAAATACTGTAATTTTTTTTCAGTGGCGTTTCCGCCTTGCTTGGGGTGAAATGATTAAAAAAAAAAAAAGAAAACCAGAAACAATTTCCTTTGAAGAAATGGTAAATCTTCTGATTAAAACTTTTACTGAGAAAAGTTTGTTAATAAATATTTGTTGAAAGTGTATGAATCTGACAAAAAATGAATACAAAAATTTTGTCAAATATGCTGGAATTGTTAACTAGGAGTGTGAAAAATTTGAATTAAATAAGCAGTCTCCGGATATGTTTAATGGATTCATTTTTCTCCAAGAGTTAATGGCAAAAATAAATGAAGAAATATGTACTAGAATCTTAATAAAACTGGAACAAAAACAAAAACTGACTCTACAAGAAATATTGGATATATGTCAGAGAATCATAAATCTGAAACATGATACAGTGAAAACTGAAGAGAAAAAAATTTGCATATATACAAGCCAAAGAAAAATGTGGAAGTTGAAAGATTAATCCATGATTCAGGTGTGGAACATGACATCTCATAGATGACTGTCCCTTTCAGAATTTAAAGTGCTACAAGTGTGGAAAAGTAATGAATAAAAGGTCACACTGTAAAGCTAAAGCACGGAAAAGTTCTCACAGAAAAAATTTTGGTACACAGCATTGAGATGAAAAAATAGAAAACCAAAGAATATTTGTGGATATGAAAATTAATAATGTGGATGTAAAAATACAATTAAACACTGGTAGTGATATCACAATAATCAACAAAGCCACATGGAAAGTAAACAGAAAACCTATAACAAAAAAATCTAAGGAGGCATGTCAGGTGAGAAATTATTTATAATTTATAAAATGATTTTTAATGTTTCATTTCATAACAAGTGTTTAAAAGCTAAAATACAGCACAAGCTTATTTGGTAATGAATGAATTGAATTATTTAAGTTATGGCATTTGTCTATAAATATCTATCTATTGTAAAAATATAAATGAACAAGTGAACAGTTTAAAAAACAACATAAAAATTCAAAGGAAGAATTGAAAAAATGTTTTCCAGTTTTGTCAGATGAGTTGGGTTGGTGTTCCAAAGTCAATGCAAAATTTCAAGTGAAAAAGGATTAACGCAGGTATTTAAACCAAAATGTAGTGTGACATTCACAGCCTTGGATCAAGTCAATGAGGTATTAGACGGCTTTGAAAAAATTGGTATCATTGAAAAAATAGACCATTCAAAATGGGTAGCATCAGCAGTGTATAAAAAAAAATTGTTTATGCTGATTTTTTGACTGGGTTAAACAAATGTTTACAATTATATAACTACCCATTAACGAGTACAGAGGAAATTGACATGGTGAAAAAAATCTTTTTGAAGCTTGATCTTTAAGAGGCATATTTGCAAATATAAGTTGAAGAAGAATTTCAAAGTTAATAACAATAAATACACAAGGAATTTTTATATGTTCAACCAACTACTTTTTGGGTTAAAAATGGCTCCAGCCATATTTCAACAAGTTATGTGTACTATGAATGTAATTTTTGCCTAAAATCATTTTCTTAGGACAAATTATCCACAAAATGATCATCAACCAGATCCGTCAAGGTCAAGTACAGTTAAGAATGTGCCTTCTCTAACAAAGTTTACTAGGCTACAAGAATTTCTAGGAGTAGTAAATTATTATCAAATCTACATACCTAATATACAGAATTTACAGAATTTACAGAACAGTTTGCTTAAAAAAGGCATAAAGCTGGATTGATGAGTGTCAGAAAGTATTTGAAGAAATCGACAAAATACTAACATCAGATGTATTATTAGAGCACTATGATCTCAAAGTAGAAGCTGTATTTGCTTCAAATGCTAGTGTCTCTAATATAGGTGTGGTAATTCTACTTAAAGTTGATGACAGTAACATGAAAGACATCACAGATGCTTTGAGCTTGATACTTCCAGCATAAAACTCTACAGCCAGATTGCAAAAGAGGCATTAGCAACAATATTTGCAGTGAAAAGATTTCACCAATTTATACATGCAAGGCATTCTCATTTACAAGGAGACAACAGACCTTTATTATTAATTTTTGGTTAAAAAAAAGGAATAAAGCAAATAGATTACAACATTGTGATACCAACTTATTAAGTTACAATTTTAGTATAAAATGCCAACCATCCAAAAATATTACAACATACAGATGAGTTATCAAAATTGGTATCAACAATACTGAACCATTTGAGGATGCTGTTATTGCAGCATGGAAAAGTGAAATAGAAATTAAAAATATATTATGCAATGTCATACATGATCTATCAGTTACACTGGAAGAAAGAAATATAAAAGCAAAATATGTTTATTTCAAAAATAAAAAAAGATGACTAAAAGAATGTAATGAAGATAGATGATTTTTAGAATGAAATCCAAACTTGAACACTTATATGATGGAGTACTAATGTAATAATACCTACATATTAGAAAAGTGGATATTAAATGAAATTCATAGTAGACATCCAAGAATTTCAAGGATGAGATCTCTTCTAAAAAGTTATGAATCAAAATGAATCAAGACATTGAAAAATTAGTAAAAGCCTGCAGAGGTTGTGCTCTAGCTGCAAAATCCCTACCCAGAAAATTACAACCTTGGCCACAGACAGATACTCCATTGTCAAGACTATGTATAGATTTTGCAGTCCAGTAAACTGATTGCATTATCTGGTGGTAGTGAATAGCTTTAATAAGTGGCCTGAAATTTGTAAGAGCAAAAAAACAAACTTCCATTGTTATAGCAAATTTTTACATGAACTGTTCGCAAAATATGGCATTCCAGATGTCATAGCAGTGATTTGTGTGACATTTTATACAAGTCACTGCTTACAAACTTAAAGAATTTTGTAAAATGTTCTCGATTGAACATATCACTACCCTGTCATATCAATGAAGGTCAAATGGACAGACTGAATATGTACTTTTAAGAGAACTTAGAAAGAAGCAAGTAATGAAAATTGAGTGAAGAAGCATGACAAAAATTCTTGAGAGTATACTGGATAACACCAAATCCCAATACACATGTCACCAGCAGTCATTGATGTTTTCAAGAAAAATTAAATCAGTGATTGGCAAGAAATATCAAAAAAGAATAAGAATAGATAACAAAAAATACAAACATTTTCAAAATTGTATTAGGGTCACAAATCAGAAAAATGATTTATATGGTAAAAGTAAAAAATGGGAACACAAAAGGCAATGAAATCAGTTAAAGAAAAGATTTAGGAGCCCGAACTCTTGTGTAGCATCTTGAGAGGCTGCTCTGATCAACAGTTGAATAATATCGGGGTTCCTGTAGTGCCATTTCGCGCATGGATGGGCGTCCCTGCATGAATTTCTGATGGGCAACCCCGAAGCCACATTATGCTGCAGGCGGCGCCATTCACCATCCTTCACCTGCTGCAATTAACGACCATCTGACCCTACTCTAGACCTCTCTCTATCCACAATTATAACTAGCATGAAATTAAACAAACAAAACAGCAAGACTAAACCAGCTAGTCATAAATCGCCCAAACCTATCTGCATTTCCTTTACAAACATACGAGGTATTTGCAGTAACTTTAATAGTGTAGAATCATTCCTTCTAACTAACTCACCTGATATCTTAGCTATATGTGAGACTAACCTTGACCCTTCTATCCCCTCTTTGGAGCTGTTCGTTCCTGGTTACCTTCCCCTCTTCAGGAAGGACTCTAATGTCCATATGCATGGGCTTGGTGTATATGTCAGCGAACAACTCCCCCTAGCCAGAGTCACATCTCTTGAATCCCTGGATCATTCCTTCATGTACTTCCATCTCTCACTTCTAAGCTCGGTTAGCTATCTCTTCTTCCTCTACTGCTCCCCCTCCTCCTCTGACTGTACAGTACTTGATTGCATCTCTACTAATATCAACAGGGCCATTTCTTCTCACCCATCTGCCCATATATTTGTGTTTGGCGATTTTAAAGCCTACCACACCAAGTGGCTTGAAAACTCAGCCACTGACCTTGCTGGGATCTGCACCATGTATTTTTCAATAACCCAAGCTCTAACGCAAGTGGTGGACTTCCCCATGCTTTTTTCTAATAACCCTAACGGAAAGGACTCTTGACTCGACCTTTGCTTTACCTCCATCCCAGACTCCTGCACTACCAGGCAACTCTGCCCACTTGGAAACTCTGACTACGCTGTAGTCTTCGTCAACATCTCAATCCGTGCTAACTCTACCCAAGAAAACCAACCAGCAGAATATCATACTGCTACCAGAGAGCAGACTGGGACTCGTTCCGAGACTTCCTCTGCGACGTCCCCTGGAATAACGTCTTCCATCTTCCTGTCAAAGACTGTGCCTCTGAGGTCTCCTCTTGGGTTAAGGCTGGCATCGATGCTTTTATCCCGGCCAGGAAATTCCAACTAAAATCAAATTCGTCCCCCTGGTTCTCACCCGCTTGCTCGGCCACCATTGCCCACCGGAACCATTTCTTCCGGCTCTAACAAAGCTGCTTGTTGAACCAAAACAGGCGCCTTTTCGCCTCAGCACGGAACAAGTGTAAAAAAGTACTGAATGAAGCTAAGAGGGCGTTTTTTACCAGAATTAGGCAATGCATAGCATCCTCTAAGTTTGGTTCCAAAGATTACTGGCGTCTCTGCAAAAGCGTGCTCAACAAGAACAAGACTTCAATACCCCCACTAATCAATGAGTTTGAAGTTCTCACCTACCCAGCGGACAAGGCTGAATGTTTTGCCCGTAGATTCTCCACCAATTCGACACTGGACTCGTTAGGAATACCTACACCTGACTTCCCACCCAGAACTAAGGCTCAACTAAATAGCGTCCACATTATACCCTCGCTGGTTGCCAAGATAATTGCACAACTTGACCCACACAAAGCGAGCAGCGGTGATGGAATCCCAGTCATAGTACTGAAGAAATGTGCCCCAGAACTCTCCTCTGTCCTCTCTAAACTCTATAACCTCTGCCTATCTGCTTTACTGCCTGTTGGAAGTCCTCCTGTGTAGTTCCTATATTTAAGAATTCTGGCGAACCCTCAAACCCGCCAATTCCCGTCCTATTAGTCTCCTTCCGATCTTTGGCAAAGTTTTCGAAGCCATTATCAATGTCGAGGTGATTCAGCATCTCACGGCCAACAGGCTTCTCTCTGACAAACAGTACAGGTTTCGCTTCACCAGGTCTACTGCTGATATGCTAACAACCGTTACTGAGTACATATGCCGGGCACTTGACAAGAATGGCGAAGCCTGAACCGTTGCCTTGGATATCTCCAAAGCGTTCGACAGGGTCTGGCATGCTGGCCTCTTGTGCAAACTGCAGAGCTACGGGATAATTGGACATCTGTTTGACCTCATCCAGTCATTCCTCTCTAACCGCACATTGAAGGTGGTATTAAATGGGCATGCCTCCCAAAACTACCATACAAACGCGGGTGTCCCTCAAGGTTCTATCCTAGGTCCCACGCTCTTTCTGGTCTACATTAATGATCTCCCCGATGCCATTAGATCCCAAGTTGGCATGTATGCCGATGACACAACAATCTACTCTCGCATCGATCAAAAACCAGGTGTGGACGACAAAGTGAATCTCGCTGCCGTACTTGAAAAGGACCTCCAATCCGTAGTGGCCTGGGGTAGGAAATGGCTAGTAAATATCAATGCCTCTAAAACGAAGCTGTTATCAACTAACCACCATAGACAATCACATCTACCTCCCATTAGCATGGGTCAGGCTAGCCTCCCAGAGAGTAAATTACTACACCTCCTTGGCCTTACACTTTCGACGGACCTCAAATTTATTTCTTAATTTGACATTTAATACAAACACCCTTTGAAAATGAATAGTATTGACACTTTTCTATAACATTCTAAAAGCTAATGAAGAAGACAATATATGAGTGCCATGTACTGCGATAACTCATTCATTCTACAATTATGGCAAAGATGGCTGATCTTGACGAGAAGTTCCAAATCAAGATAGTTGATGTATACAAACAAGATGATAAACAACATTTTCCAAGATTGACAATTTGCAGCATTATCAAGAAGTATAAGACTTACTGAAAATAAATTAAGGACTGACAGAAAAAGGTTAATTTCTTAGTGAATGGAAAGGAAACTCATTAGAGAGATCTTGGAGAACCCCCACTTAACAACAAAAGATGTCAATTATGTAAAGACTTCTGGGTTGAATGTATCAATGAAGACAGTCACTAGATGTTTTCATCAAACAGGACTTCAAGCTTGTTGCTCACTGCTTAAGGATAAGCCCTAAAATGCAGATTAGCTTATATTAGAAGCCATCTAGAATGTTTTAAGGTCATATAAAACCAAACTAGAATTATTTGGTCACATGAACTGCTGTTATACATGGAGGAAAGTGAATGAAGCTCATAAACCAAAAAATCAATCATGCCATACGTGATACACACTTTTGGGTGATCATGTCTCGAAAGAGACATGACTGACTAGGCAGAAGATTATCCTGCAGTAGGTTTCCATTGCTTTCTGCAGTAGACTCGTTGCCAGCCAAGGCTGTAGAACCCAATCTGTCCTATTATTTAACCCATAACTGGAGGGAAGAGACAGATTAATACCTTACCCAAGGATATTTGTACATGGATGAATGCAAGGAATTCAATTAGAAAAAACAAAAAATACCCTCCCTAAAATTAAGCACAGTAGTGGGAGCATTAAGCTCTGGGAATTTTTTGCTGCTTCTAGATCAGAAGAACTAGTTAGAATACAGGGTATCATAGATAAAGAGCAGTATTTAGCTATTTTCAAAAATAATATAAAACAAAGTGCACAAAAGCTGTCTTTAGGGAATCCTTTCAACATGGCAATAACCTGAAAAGACCCTGCACAATTTGCTACAAAATACTTAGAGGACAGCAAAATGAAGATATTGGAATACGCTACACAAACTAAACCCCATTGATAACTTATTGGTATATTTGAAGAAAAAAGTAAGAGAAAGAAGTCCTTTAATTTTGGAGGAACTAGAAACTATTACCAAGGATACTTATCAGTGTGTGTAGTGATAATAATGATTAAAGGCAATAATAAAAAATAAAGGTTACAAAATTGATTTTCTATGGTTAACTATTATCTTTTCTCCATGAACTTCACTTCCTTCCCTTTATACTCACACACAATAATCCCCTACCTTGAGTGGCTCTTGGGTTTTGTATTAGGTGAACATGAGTATAAAAATATACACAGAATCTTGATCCAAAGATAATTAAAAATTAAAGCTAAGCTAATATTAGACACCAGTTTATTTTCAAGTCTACTTTTCATGTAAAATGATATGATCATTTATTACTTTACTAGCAGTATAGCCCGGCATTGCTCGGGTGTAATGAAAGCTTTAAAACTAATCCATGGTCCTGGAGCTCAGACTCTTTGGATGTTAACACAAAAGACTAAAAAGCAATAGTTGTTTCCAGTCAAAGCGAAACCATAGATTGAATGAAAAAGGAATGGATGTAAGTTAAATTTTGATTTCTGGTGTCAAATAAGTTCTCCGCCACAAATTGAATTTTGAAGGCTAAATAAGTCCTCTGAGTAAATGGTATCATGGCTGAGACTAAGAACTACAATTATACTTACTTAGAGCAAAACCTGAAGGAAAAACCAAATTAAAAGAGCTGAAAACCTGATTTTGATCAGACCCGATAGGATATCAGGGTATTGATTACCAATATCGGAATCAAATAAGTCATCCATGGATAAACTAAATTAAGGAAGTCAATGAAAATTTATTGTACCTATTGGGAGTAAAATTGGAGAAAATGTGCTATATTGATGGCTGGATATCAGTTTTTGATAAGATTCAATAGAATATAAGGGGTATCGATTTCCAATATCGAGGAAAATGAGTTGTCTGAGAAGATCTACTAATGTTTGAGACTAAAAACTGTAATTTTACTAAGTTAGAGCAAATTCTGCAGCAAGACCCACAATAAAAGTGCTGAAATCATGATCTTGATCAGACCTGATCAGATATCAGGGTATTGTTTTCTGATATCGGAGAGAAATCAGAAAAAATAAGTAGCCCATGACCTGTCTGAAAGCCTAAAAAATATTTGTGTGAAGTTTTGTGAGAATCGAATGAAAACTGTGAATTTGTATAAAAGACACACAGACAGAAACACACACAACCATCTTGCCTTTTATATATATATATATAGATTTAGTGAGCACATTTTTTGCCACTATAGTCACCAATTTCCTCCATCCCCAAATTGTGGTTAATGATGATATTCATGGCAGAATAATGTAATGGCATACTGGTTCCTTTTGCACCAAGGATGTTAAGGTTACCCTGTCCCTTCTCTAAGAAGTTAAAGAGGTAAGGTGATTTGAATTTAGAGTATCCTGACTGGCCATGTATTGCCCAGACTACATGTCACACTCTTGGCCATACTGTCAAGATCCAAAGAATCCTCCCTTATCAACAATGTTTATTGAAAATCAAAGCAATGATATATGGGTTATCCCACTTGGCTCTCAAATGCACTCACTAGGGGGCACTCTATAAATAGGCAGTTCACTCTCTTTTTAGTCCTTTTTAGCTCTGGCTTTCAGATGTAGCTGCTCGGTCACATTAATTTTTATGGTTTTCTTCTTCCTGATTTGTTTACTTTTTCATACACTCATAAATACACTAGCTTGTTACACACACACACACACACAAACAAGCACATTCTTATTATAACTTGTTTTTAATATTTTCCATTTGTTACAACTGTCTTCACATATAATTCCTTTTGTTGATACATGCATTGATGGTCGTTTTTTACCTAGACTGCGTCCACCAATATTGTTTGCAGGATAAATGTTCCAGGAACCTGCAAATATTTACTATTCAAAGAGTTTATTCTCACAATATTTACCCAAACATACTAGTATCTTGCAGTATATCTTATTTCCATAAGTGAAATGTTTTCCTATAGAGTTTCCCCAAGGAAAAATGGAAATCTTTGAGATATTGAAACAAAAATAGTCTTTCTTTACTTTAAAGAGATATTTTCTTACTTAAAATGCTAATGTTTATTGAAAATCAAAGCAATGACCTAATTTCTAAAAGTGAAATACTCTTCCATAGTGTTTCTCCAATGATTACTACCTTCTTATAAATTCCTTATATAATGGAAATCTTTAACACTAAATGGTTGCAATTACAACCAATTCTTCCATGACTGCCCAGGAGTTGCATGCAAAATAAAGCTGTCCTATTTTTGTTTTTCATTTCAAAAACATTAGTATTTTTTATTTTTATCTCTTATTTTTTGCTATGTCAGAAAGAAACAATGCAAAAAGAAGAAAGAAAAAATAAAAAGAAGGAAAAAATAAAAAGAAGAAGAGGGAGAAATGAGAGAAGAAAATGAAAGGGAAGATGGAAAAGAGGAGGTGATAGAGGGAAAGAGTAGACTCGTTTTATGTACAAATCACATCAAAGTGAATAAATTGCCAATGTTTTTACAAAACCAGCTTTCTTTTTCCATGATATTTTTTTCATGCTTTTACCATTTTCCTTTTCCTCTTTCTCCTTTTTTTGTTTCTCTTTTTTCTTTTGCCTTTTTCTTTTTACCTTCCTCCTTTTTTCTTCTCACTTTCTTCTATTTGTCATTCTACATCTTTTTTCTTCTTTCTTCATTTTCTTACCCCCTTTTTTTCTTCTCTTTCTCCACTTTTCCTCTCTTTCTCTTTTCTATCATTTTCTCTATTTCTGCTCTCTTTCTTTTCTTCTCTTATTCTGTTCTTTCTTCTTTTTCTTCTCTTCCTCTTCTCTTCCCTTCCTGTTCTCCTTTTCTTCCCAACTTCTGCTATTTTTCTTCTCTCTTATTTCCCTTTCTCACTATTTTACTCTTTGTCTTCTCTCATCCTTTTTCTTCTCTTTCTCTTTGTTTTTTCTTCCCACATTCTCCTGCATTTCTCTTCTCTCCTTCTTCTCCATTTCTCTTCTCTCTTTCTTTTTCTTTCTTTTTCTTCCCCTTTTTCCCTTCTCTCTTTCTACTCCTTTTTTCCAACTTTTCTTTTTCTTTTTTCCTTTTTCTCCTTGATTTTTTCCTCTTCTCCTACATTTTTTCTTCAATCTTTCTCATCCTTTTCCTTTCCCTCTTTCCCTCTATCACCTCCTCTTTTCCATCTTCCCTTTCATTTTCTTCTCTCATTTCTCCCTCTTCTTCTTTCTATTTTTCCTTCTTTTTATTTTTTCTTTCTTCTTTTTGCATTGTTTCTTTCTGACTCCAGTTCATCACATCATATAGATTTACATCAAATAAGGACTAATATAAGTGGTTACAAATTTGATTTTCTCAGCATTCTTTGATTAAGGACAAATGTCATATAATCAGACATATGCATGGTGATTGCAAATTAAATTTGTTTTATATGTATAAATTGCTTTCTGTACATCTGTTCAACTCCATCATAAGCAACTGAACTCATTAGTTTTGAAGGTAGAGAAAATCTTATGAAACTAGCTGTCGATGGAACCTGTAATATTCATGGTAATATATTCTAAGCAAATACAAAATTTCATTAATTCTAATGTATAGAAAGACACAACAAATACAAAGAGTACATGTGGAAAGTCATTGAAAATTATTTTATTATAAAAATTATTTACTGGGAATGAACTACAATTATTAAAATGTAAATTTAAGCAAACTTTCATGAGATGATTTTTTCTGTTTTTTGTAACTGTTAGTAAATTTTGGTGGATGGACAGTTGCATAAAGAACATTTGTGTTCTGGACAATTGCATACCAGACAAATGTGTACCAGAACACCTGCATCCCTAGACAAATGTGTTCATGATAATTGATAATTTTTTATATGTATAAATTGTTTTCTGTACATCTTTTCAACTCCTGCATAAGCAACTGAACTCATTAGTTTTGAAGGTAGAAAAATTCTTATGAAACTAGCTGTCAATAGAACCTTTAAAATTAACAGTAGTATATACTAATTAATTCTAATGATTATGTATAGAAAGACACAGCAAAGACTAAGAGTACATTGGAAATTAATTGGAAATTATTTTATTATAAAAATCCTTTACTATGGGAATGAGCTAAAGTTATTAAAACATAAATTTAAGAAAACTTTCATGACATAATTTTTTTCTGTCCTTTGTAACTTAGTAAATCTTGTCTGTTTTTTTAACTCTTCTAAAATTTCACAGAAAGGTTAGGACTATATAGAGTCTTTGATGTATTATGGTCTCTGTAGTGTAAATAAGAATATATTGTTTTGGTGTAAGAAATACTTTGGCATGTTTGGGTCACTAATCATAGCTAGTTAAGTTTAAGATAGATTAAAGACAAGTCACCTCCCCATCCTCCTTTTGGCCTTGTGCCACATCTGTGCATTTCCAAAATAAATATTGCTTTCCCCTATGGTACCTAGACTTTATTCATGGTAGTATAAGTATATACTAAGCAAATACGAATATTAGTGAACTTTCATGTCATAATTTTTTTTTGTCCTTTGTAACTCTTAGTAAATTTTGGTGAACAGACAGTTGTATAGCGGACATTTGTGTTCTGGACAATTACATATCTAGACAAATGCATCCTTGAATAATTACGTACCAATTGGTAATCTTTTGAAGTTACCATATTTTCTTAACAGTTATTAATTGCAAACCAACTTTTAATTATTCTGAAAAAGATAGTTAGCACAACTTTGTTATCAAAAATAAAACTGAAAATAAGAGAATCATGGCGCTATTAGATAAGTATAATCCTGAAAACAAGATAAATTTCTTAAAAGGGATAACTTACAACATTCATAACTGTTGATTAATTTGTGAAACTACAATAATCTTCAGTTTTTGAAATATTTATTTTAACACTGTTACTCTGTCATTTGCGTTATGGTACAGTGGATATCGACTCGGAACAAGAAACCGGGGAGCCGAGTTCGAATTCCAGTTGAATCCATTGTATTCACTTACGCGCAAATACCTTTGGAAAAGGTATTAATCCGTCTATTCCTTCCAGTTATGGGTTAAATAGCAGGACAGACTGGGTTCTATAGCCTTGGCTGGCAGCCAGTCTACTGCAGAAAGCAATGGCAACCTACTGCAGGATAATCTTCTGCCCAGTTAGTCATGTCTCTTTCGAGACATGATCGCCCAAGCATGTATCACGTATGGCACTTAACTGACTGACTCTGTCATTACATTTATAACAAAAATTAACTTGTAATTTTTTTTATCCTTTTTAAAAAATTTGCAATTACTACATATGTTTTTTCCAATATTTATGGTAATTGCTTTTAAAGGCTTTAAAAATTATCTGAGGTACACAATTATCCAGTGATGCATTTGTCTCAGGATGCAAATGTTCTGGTACAGAATTGTCTGGTATGCAAATGTCCAGGGCACAACTTTCCTCGTACTATAAATCTTGTCTTTCTCTTATCTCTCCTAAAATTACACAGAGATTTTTTCCTAAATTTTAAGCATATATTTTAAATGTGCATGTTCATCATTTTATAGTTAAAATGGCTAGATATAAGTATAGGTTCTATTTTTTTTTCCTAACACTTTTCACCTGTAGAACACTTTTCTGGTTTCTTGCTTTTAGGAAAAGTTTAACCTTCTAAAATTTAAAAGTAATGTCAATCGTTATCTTCTGTTTTGTTCATTTATTTTTCTTCCTCCTTAATATTTTTTTCTCTCATTTTTGTTGCATTCACATCAGAAAATACCAGAAGTTTGAAACCTTGATCTAAGAGGAGTTGATCTGTAAAATATATATTCCAGTATATATCTTCAATATATACTGGAATCACTCTGAGAGATATGGGGTGGAAAGGCTGAATCTGATTCCAATGAGAAAGTCCTTCTAAAATTTGTTGCAAATTGAAATGTCATTTCCTGTTTGATCACCAAAGTTAATCAGTGACAAGCCTGGTCATCACTTAGATGAGAGACCATTTTGAAACACTATATACTGTAAGCAACCATTACATTAATATCTGGTGTATCTCGATAACCCATTGTGATTTAATGGTTTTATAATCTTGCTTGGGGTGAAACAGTTTAAAAACATCTATAAATAATATTACTAATTAAATATTGTCCATTTAAGGGGCATTTATTATTGTTTCATAGTGAATCTTCTAAGATTATCTTCTCTTGTTGCATTGGTGTTCATATTTTTACAATTATTATGATTATTTAATAATTTATTTTTATGATTGGATAAATTTTTATATAACGGAGTATAAGAAGAATAGGGAAATTAGATGGAGCTTCAAGAGTGCGTACAAAAGACAGAGACAGTCCTGGAGAATATATATAAATATATATATATTATTATTATTATTATTATTATTATTATTATTATGGATTCTCCTATCGATTTCGATGTATGAGTGTCTAACTTAGACTGCCACACAAAGAATTGTTTAGAGTAGTAAAAGCTTATGTAGCACCATCCACACTTTTTGGAACTGCTGATAACAAACAATCAGTGCAGAAATTTGCCACAGATCACATGAACAGCAGACCTCAGTTATTTAACCCATAGCTGGAGGGAATGGACGGATTAATACCTTTCCCAAGGCTATCAGTGCGCAAGTGAATGCAGAGTGTTTGACTGAAATTGGAACTCAGCTCACCGATTTTCCTTTCCAAGCACCGCACCACAACGCATATCCGTCAATAAACGCTTACAGCACCTGGTATTCCCAAACTGTCACCCATCTAGGTACTGACCAGACTCAATGTTGCTTAACTTTGGTGATCGAGTGGGAACTGGTGTATTCATATATATACTTTGACTAATGTTCAAGTGCTTAGTTTGTTTCTTTTTTTTGTTACCATTTTTTTCCCCTCCATGTTTGTACTCGGTGGGTTTTTTGAGATGTGTTCAATGATAAAAAAAAATCCACCGAGTACAAATGCGGAGGGGGAAAAAATGATAACAAAAAATAGAAACGAACTAAGCACTTGAACATTAGTTGAAGTATATATATATATTGCTTTAAACAATACTGACGTCATTGTGTACACCTGAGGAACCTTTCACCCAACACTTTTCAAAGGTCTTCGTTGGTGTTATTGTTAATAAAGCTGGACACAGGAAAAACAACAAAAGTTTACTTACAAAAAGGGAAAGGTAGAGCTCGTTTAAAAGTAAATTTTAATAAAAATAATTAAAATGTAAGGGAAGGGGGTAAATACACAACTTCACAAGAGTGATAAAATTGAAAAAAAATAACACTCACAGATCCTCCACTAGTTGTAAGGAGTGAATAAACCGCTCTTTCTGTTGATGATGCTATTATATTTATCTTTCTGTTGATGATGCTATTATATTTATATTATCAACAGGTATGTTACAGACAGAGTTTAGTAAATCTGCATATGTATTCAAATAAGACCTAATAGAGCTATGGTTAGAGAGATGTAATATGAGTCTTTTTGTAATTATTTACAAATTTGGATTGATCAAGAAATTTGTAAATATTATTTTTGACAATGAGGTTAGCAGTTTTAAATTTGTGTAATAGCTAATTAATTTAATTTTCTTTAAGTAAACTGGAATTGTGTATTTCCTTATAATATTTTGAAGTGAAAATTCATCTTGTTTATAGTTACTATGCATTTGATTTTTGTAGAAAATATTAATGTTATTGTTTTTTTTCTGTATGTTTTTTATTGATATTGGTTACCTTAGAAAGAAAAAGTCTAATATGGTAATCTATAAGATGATTTGGAAAAGCATAATTGACAAGTGTTTGTTTCACATTATTAAGTTCTTTAAAGGAAAGCTGATGAGGAGATGAATTCTTGTGCACTCATAAGGAAATTCATAATAACACCTATTTTATATCTAAGATGACACTGACTAGTAAAATTAAGGTGGCAAGAGATTTTACTTGTGTTTATTTCATATAATGAAATAGTGCAGCTATTATCACAAGAACATCCAAGAATGGGGGTTTATTTTTTTGGAAAGAAAGAGTGTAGAGTGTGACTGTCTCATCCTACCCCAGAGGTTCCATCAGTAACCATAGCTTGTGCAGCAGTTTTTGGCCAAACAAATTTCTCTAGGTCTTATTTCCCAGATCCTGCCCTTTGTGACTTTTCCTCTTCAAAAATAAAATCCTATTTGAAAGAAACAACATTTCAAGATGTTGAGGAAATTCAAGAGAATGCAATGAAGCAGCTGCCTGCTATTCCAAAAAAGAAGTTCCAGGAATGCTTCCATCAATGAAAATGAAGCTAGAAGTGTGTGCTTTTGATATGTGTTGTAGTTTTATTTTTATTGCACCAGTCCTGATACTTGTTGATCAGACTTCATACATATATATCTGCATTCTCCAGGACTGTCTTTCTCTTGTATGAACTATTGAACCTTTGTCTTAACCATTCTATCCTTATGTATATATGGTGTTATATATACATTTATTTTATGTATATTAACACTCTGTGCACTCTCTTTTAATGTTTACGCAAGGTTAAATAGATCTATGGTGAGAATGGACATAAGATAATCTTCACCTCCCACAATCAATCCCATGATATAAATAATGAAAAAATCAGCATCATTCTGCTCAGGTTAGCATATTTTAATCTTGCAGCAAGTTTACAAAACCTAAATATTTTTGTCTACAGGCAAGGACAATTCTTAGAAGTGACACAAAGGAATGAGATCTCAGGAGTGCATTCTAAATATCTTTTAGTACTTACATCTTTATTCAACTTTACTCTTTAACCTGAGGGTAAACACTAAAACTCATTGTCTGCAATGAAGAAAAGATCTGTCATCAGCCGTTTCTCTGGAGATAGCCTGAGGTTAATATAAGCTTTCTACTGGTTGTTTCTCAAAGAGGTGTTGACCTCAGGGATCTTAGTCATACTTCAGGCATTGAGAGAGAAAATCGCCAGGTGTATGAAGAGCAGCTATCTAAAGCAATTGATTATTCAATGGTGGCCATATTGTACCAGGAACTGGTTTCAAGTGACCTTTAATTGAAAGTTGATACTTTATCTTCCTTTATACATTATAGGAACTAACCAAGCTAAAAATGTCTCCCAACTTAGTGTGTTTATGACAAATATAAAGAAATAGTTGTGTCTACAAATGAATGATGATTCTTGAAATATTATTTGACATTGTATGAGTGACATAAAATAGATAAAAACTTGTTCCTTATTAAAGAAAGGTCTAATATTATCATTACCATTATATGTTATGAAAGCCCACTTAAATTTATGTCTAGTAAGATAGCTGAAATATGGAAGACTAAAAATGATAAAACTTGATATTACTCAGTATGTTATCGGACTTGTGTGTTGGATATGTGTTGTGGTGCAGTGGATATCAGCTCGGAATAAAAAAATCAGAAAGCTAAGTTTGAATTCCAGTTGAATTCATTGTATTCACTTACGTCCAAATATCATTAGGAAAGATATTAATCCATCAGTATGGATTAAATAGCAGGACAAATTGAATTCTATAGCCTTGGTTGGCAACCAGTTGACCACAGAAAGTAATGGCAACATACTACAGGAAAATCTGCTAAGTCAGTCATGTCTCTTTTAATCTTCACCTCCCACAATCAATCCCATGATATAAATAATGAAAAAATCAGCATCATTCTGCTCAGGTTAACATATTTTAATCTTGCAGCAAGTTTACAAAACCTAAATATTTTTGTCTACAGGCAAGGACAATTCTTAGAAGTGACACAAAGGAATGAGATCTCAGGAGTGCATTCTAAATATCTTTTAGTACTTACATCTTTATTCAACTTTACTCTTTAACCTGAGGGTTAAAGAGTAAAGCCTGTATAATGTATGGCACTTAACTGACAGAATACTTTTGGGACACATATTATCTAGTGATCTTCTTCTATGTACCATGTCTCTTCAGGACATGGACGATTATGGCTCTTCACAATTGCCTGTTCTTTGTAGGTTCCAGTAAATTTTGTCTTTTTGTTATCTCTCCTTAAAACTATTCTGTCATCTATTGACACAAGTTCCTTCTTTTACTTCAAAGTGTTATGTTCCATAAGGGTGTTTGTGATCATGGTTCTTCACTACTTCCTGTCCTTCGTAGGTCTTAATAAATGTTGTCTTTTTGTTATCTACCATAAACCCTGTTCTATCATCCATTTACACAAATTTCTTTTTCTTCTACTTCTATGTTCCATGTCTTTTTAGAACATTTGTGATCATGGTTCTCCACAATTTCCTGTTCTTTGTGACTCTTAGAAAATGTTGTCTCTTTGTTCTTCTTCTTCTTCTCTGTGCCCTGTCCCTTCAGGACGTAGGCGATCATGGATCTCCACGTCTCCCTATGTGGCTCTTAGCATGTTTGCTCCTGTTGCTCCTGGCAACCCCCGTTCCGTCATCCACCTGATCAGACCCTGCAAATATGTTATCCGCTGCCTTCCTCTGTCTCTCCTTCCTTCTATCTGTCCAGTCAGTATCAGGTTCTCCAGGCTCTCCTTCCTCATTGCATGTCCCAGGAACTTCAGTTGTCTCTTCCTGATGCTCAGCATCAATTTCCTTTTTGTTGCCATTCTTTCTAACACTTCATCGTTGCTTGTATGCTCAGTCCACGATATCCATAGCATCCTTCTGTAGAACCACATTTCGGCCGCTTCCAGTTTTGTCCTCATTTTCGATGATATTGTCCAGCATTCACAGCCGTATTGAAGAACTGACATCACGTAGCAGTCTAGCACTCTTTTCTTCGTTTCTATTGAGATCTTCCTGTGTGTTAGTATTTTGCTCATCTTCTGGTATGCGTCCTTTGCCATGCCAATTCGCCTTCGGATCTCCGTGTCGCACTTTCCATCTCCTGTTAGAACACTTCCTAGGTACTTAAATTCTTGGACTTGTTTGATTCTGTTATCCGCCACCTGTATTTGGCATTTTGGGTTGTATCTTTTGCTGATGACCATGCACTCAGTTTTCTTAAAGTTTATTTGTAGTCACTTCTTGTCACTCTCCACTGCTACTTTCTGTATGAGATCTTGCAGTTTCCTTTCCGTGTCCGCAATCAGTACTGTATCGTCCGCGTATCTTATGTTGTTCAGGTTGTGGCCTCCAATAACAAATCCTGGTGTGTCATCTAGGGTCCTCAAAATATTCTCGCTGTATAGGTTGAACAAATCCGGTGAAAAGACACATCCTTGTTATCTCTCCTAAATCCTGTTCTATCATCTATTTACACAAGTTCCTTCTTCTACTTCTATGTGCCATATCCCTTCAGGGCGTTTGCAATCATGGTTCTCCACAATTTCTTGTCTTTTGTATCTCTTAAAAGATTTTGTCTTTTGGTTATCTCTTCTAAACTCTGTTCCGTAATCCATTTACACAAACTCATTATTTTTTCTATATTGGAGTAGATAGACTAAACTATCACCCGGTTCACACTCCACCCATGTCTATTGAACAGGTGAAGAGGCTCATCCCTTGTTTCCTGTTTAGGATGCGGTTTCCTGTTTTTCTCTTTTCTAATCTTCTCACTCTTATGTAGCCCCCTGCACATCAGTGGCGTTACCGCCTTGCTTGGGGTGATATGATTAAAAAAAAAAAAATATCACATTCAGTCTGTACCAATTGGATATCATTATTTGCATTTACATTTAGACTAATGTCTTTATCTGTGTTGTTATTATACATCTTTTGTTATATCACATTAGGTCTGTATTAATTTGATAATTTTTGGTGGAATTTCTGGGATAATAAGTTATTATTATTTAAATTAATATCCTGATCTTTGTTGTTATTATTACAATGTTTTTGCTGTTGTGCTCTCTGGCCTTATCCAGGTGTCTGTCAGTAAATGTTGAACTGAAAACTTTATTTAAACTAGATTGTTGTCATTTTATTGCCTGTGTTTAAAAATAAAACTTTTAACTACATATGACTTTTAAGTTGAACTTCTTTTATGCAACATTGATTAGTCACATTAACATGGTTCTATATAATACAATTAATTCTAAATTCTACAATTTATCTTTACAGTAATTTACATTCAGATTAATGTCTCACCTTTGTTCTTGTCTTCACAACATTTTGGCCATTGTGCCCTCCAGGCTTCTTCAGGTGTTCATAAATCTAGTTAACCTTCAGGGAATTTTGAACTGAACCCTTTATTTAATCTTCATAGATAGGTTCTTTCAATGTCCATGTTATCTCATCTTGTCCTTTAATGCCCATTCACATATTCATTTATAAATATAAAGCAGATAATAGGATTTAAACAAATTTAATTAAACTAATTGTTTTATTAATCTACATTGTTCTTTTTAAAACAATAGTTTTATAATTTTTTCTATTTTTTATAATTTGTTATAATTTTTAAAATGCTGTTGATCATATTATACTAATTTTATAGCCTCTTTTTATAACTTTGCAAAAGAGCTTTAAGAAAACTTGGTTTATAGGTGGCTAGTAAAGATTCTGCAGAATGTACTATGTATTAGAATATTAGACATTTATCTATGCTAAAACATATGCCCTGCCAATACATTATAAATAATGAACTATTCCATTTGAGGTAAACCAGTAAAGACATATCAGAGAAGCTGTTTAGCTTCAGTTAAAAAATAGAAAGAAACAAACAAAGATGGAAAGAATAGCAGAAATGTAATTCTTTCACATCATCCCTAAAATGGGGCCACTTGGAAACACCAGATACTGTGAGCAAACTCCTACAATTGGAAGTATGTTTTGGTTTTAAATAACCCAGAAAGAGTTTAGAATTTAACAAATCAATCAATCAATTAATCACTCACTGCTGTGAATTGATATTTTAATTTCTGCCTGAATTTCTTGAATGAGGAGTTATCATTTACAATTAGACTATTAGCTATTGTTTACATTTGGACTTAATGTCCTCATCTTTATTGTGTTTATCCTTCCATTGGTATATCACATTGGGTCTGTCCCAATTTTATAATCCCTGCTGGAATTTCTGAAATGAAAAGTTATCATTTACATTTGGACTTAATATCTTCATCTTTGTTACTTTTATCACTCCATTGGTATATTATATTAAGTCTATACCAATTTGATAATTTCTGCCTGAATTTCTGGGGTTAGGAGCTATCATTTATATGTGAACCTAATATCCTCATCTTTGTTGTTTTTATCCCTTCACAGGTATATTACACTGGCTCTTCACCAATTTGATAATTTCTGCCTGAATTTCTGGGGTTAGGAGCTATCATTTATATGTGAACCTAATATCCTCATCTTTGTTGTTTTTATCCCTTCACAGGTATATTACACTGGCTCTTCACCGATTTGATAATTTCTGCCCAAATTTCTAGATGTGGAGCTATTATTTACACTTGGATTTAATGTACTCATCTTTGTTGTCTTTATCTCTCTATTGGTATATCACTTTGGGTTTTTACTGATCTGATAATTTCTGCCTGAATTTCTGGGATGAGGAGTTATCATTATTCACATTATTTATATGTCGACTAAATGGAAAATTTGTCAACTTCATATATTTTTTATTTGTAATCTCTTTTATTTATAAATTCATATTCAAGGTTTTTATTACAATATTTTGTTAGTTGCTAAGCTCAAATATTTAACAGTGTGCTGGGGGATCTTCCTTGCATATTTTATTGTTGTAGAACTTGCAAGATGCTTATTCAAATATTAATTTAAGAATTATGATTCATTAACCTTATAAACAATACACAATTATTTTTTTATTGTGCAGAAGACAAGAAGAAAATATATATCAAAGGCATGGTTAGGAAAAATTAAAAAAACGGAATGAGTGAAAGAAAGGATGAATGAAAGAAAAAAGGAAAATAGAGGAGGTGATACAACTTTTATGTGTTTAACATCTACTTCAGTGAAATGTTAAATGTTTTCAATTTTAAATCTTTTGATTTGTATTTTCTTACTTCTTTAATATTTGTGATTGTTATTGCAATATTTAAACTTGCTAAACTCAAAGATGTAATGATTCAAAAGGGGAATATCTGCAGATTTTCCATATTTTGACAAAATCAAAAAGAGGTAACACACATGCATGAAATTAAAAAAATATAAAATGGTGACAATTTACCCATCACTTCCTGTGTATAAATCTATATGAGTACAAGTGCACACACACACACACACACACACACACACACACACACACACACACACAATGAGCCTATTTATTGATTGATAAGTTTCTATACAATACAATTTAGTCTACATGCTACAATCTGTCTTTATTTAAATTATTTATGTTCAGACTGACATTTTCTCAACTCAAAAAACTAGGAAATTTTTACAGGTACTGCTAGTTTAGTAATATTACAGAGATTTATGTTAAGGAATATAACAAATATTGAAAATATAAAAAAGCAATGACAACTAATGACAAAATTTACAGTAATTACCAAATTGGTACAGACCTAATGTAATATATCAATAGAGGGACAATAACAACAAAGATAAAGCCATTAGTCCAAATGTAAATAATGATAACTCCTCATCTAAAAAATTCAGTCAGAAATAATCAAATTGGTACTGCCCCAATGTAATATACCAATGGAGGAATAATAACAACAAAGATGAAGACATTAGTCTAAATCTAAAGAATGATAACGCCTCATATAAAAAATTCAGCCAGAAATTATCAAAGCAGTACTCACTTAATGTGATATACCAATGGAGGGATAATAACAGCAAAGATTAGGACATTAGTCCTAATGTAAATGTTAACTTAGAGTTAAGAATTTGCTAAAATATAAATTTCTTGTGAGTTCAAATATCCTTTAAGCTATATCTATTTTGAGATATGTTCGATTTAAATCCTTTATCACTTCAATCATATATTATTTGCAAAAAAGCTTTAAGGAAAGTTGGTTTATAGGTAGCTAGTAGAAATTTTGAAGAATTTACTTTGTCAAGTGTTAGAATATTGGACATTTATCTATGCTAAAATATTTAAAGACTGAATTGGCACCCACCAACCTCAAAAGAAAAAAAAGAAAGAATTAAAACAATGACACTAAGCTGAATGACAAAAAAAAAAAAGATGTAAAAGATATCCTATTCCTTTCCTTGAAAATAGTCTTTTACAAAAAGAGAAATCTGAAGTCTTTCTTTGCTTCTTATTCTTTGTAATCTCGGATTGGGAAGATACACCAAATGCATCATGGGAATTTTTTTTCAGCCATTTTACCTTGGCATCTTATTTTACTATTTCTTTTTATATTAATGTCTTTCTTGGTATTTTTAGCTTTTCCATATTTTTTTTCTTTTTATCATTTTTTTCTTTATTGTTTTTGCTTATCCTGAATGAAAAAAACACATACTTAAGAAAATAAAAAACATAATATTCATTGTCCTTTGTTCCAACAGAAAGTTATGCAACAAAATTTGAAACATGAATTAATAAAAATAATAGAAATATGACTAGTAAAATGTATGTTTTATGCATTTTATGTATTTTTAAGCAAACTTCTATGTATTCTTCTTTTGGAAATACAAATTTAGAACCCAGTTATCTTCAAAATGTCATTCATCCAAATCCATTTAAAAACAAAATTCTCAGGGTCATAGCATAGCAAAGAAAATGAGCAAACACCTACGTATGTACATATATATATATATATATATATATATATATATATATATGAATATATTAATTCATGTGCAAAAATGAATATTATTCATACATACACCCACTCTCATTTAAATGCACATGTGCTACAAATATATATATTTACCCAGATATATATTTGTAGACAAATTTGTAAATATACATACCTTCATGCAATTTCCAATAATTTAATTACACAGAAATAGATATACTCTCATATGTACACATTTTCATATAATCAGTTACTCATATAAATGTATGAATGTATATAGAACTTTACTATATATATAACAACAAATATAAATATGCCTATATATATGTGTATGTGTGTGTGTGTGTGTGTGTGTGTGTGTGTGCACTTGTACTCATATAGATTTATACACAGGAAGTGATAGGTAAATTGCAACCATTTTATATTTTTTTAATTTCATGCACGTGTGTTACCTCTTTTTGATTTTGTCAATTGCACAGTATCATAGGGTCAGTTGGGCACTATCTGTGAGAAAAAGAGCACCATGATGCAATTCACTCTGCCAGAAATTTAGAAATGGCATGCTGTACTGCTTGGCATTTGTGCCAGAAGTTCCAATACTAACATTTCAGAGTGTTTTGGGTGTCAACCTAAAAGCAGTGCAGAGGATTTGGAAAGGATTGGATGAGTTTAATGGTGATTAAAAAGCTGTTTTGAGGGATCATTAGTGATGTTATGTTAGGTTGTTATACTTCTGTTCATTTTCTCACAGGGCCTCAGACTAAACATAGAGGCCTACATCAAGTGCCTTGAGGAGGTAGTGCTACCCCAAGTCAGGAAGGTGGTTGCTGAAAGACCCTATATCTGGTTACAGGACTCTGAACCTTACCACACAACTAGAAGCCAGTTATGGTTGTCAGACAATTGCTGTGACGACATTACACTTTACATTTCGCTATCTAACTCCCCAGACTGCAACCCCCTTGATTATTATGTGTGGAGAGCAGTTGAGCAATAGACCAACAAAACTCCTTGTCACACCAAAGATGAACTGAAGACAAGGATTATGACAGCATTCACTAACTAGTTAAAGAAGACTGTCGAGAAGAAATAGAGGAGATACCAAAGTAAGCTGGAGGCTGTGGTTGGAGCCAGTTATGATTTTAAATAATAATTTTAGTCTTTAGTATAGCAAGATAATTTTGTTTAATTTTGGTAAATATATCTGTAAAAATATGTCAGTATTATTTTCATTATTTGAAATAGACGACAATTTATCCATTGCACACTGTGTGTGGGTGTGGATGTGTGTGTGTGTCTATATATATATATATATATATATATATATATATATATATATATATATAAATTCCCTGCGACATGAACATTCAAACAAAACAACGTTAAAGAGAGTTCTTAAAAAGAAGAAAGGTAAAATCAGTTATTACAAATTGCCTGAAGACACCACTCATGGTAGAAACCTGGGTAGCAAAATAACTTGTTTAAAAATGGAAAATATATATATATATATATATATATATTCTTCATTTGTAAATGAGTTATTACGCAACCTAGGTTTCTATCATGTGGTGTCTTCAGCTGATTGCAAATCACCTGAAGACGCCACTTGGCAGAAACCTAGGTCACATAATAAATCATTTACAAATGAAGAATATTCAAAAGTTCTACAATATAATTGTATTGAACACTTCATGTTCACTGGTGTACTGGTCTAATTTTATTATGACCAAAAACTAAGGAATTAAACAATCAATATATATATATATATATATATGTGGTGTATGAATACATGGTATATCACACACATATATATAGATATATGACATATGACTACATGGTATATCACACGCTAAAAATCTGCCTCCTTCTACTGAGTACCCATAGTTCAGAGGTAGAATTGCTGACTGACACCAATTTGGTCGGGTTTCAATCCTGGGTAAAAAGCAATCAGATGTCTAACCGTACTGATGAACTGTGGCACAGCAAAACAGATCTGTCTGTGGATGACTATATATATATATATATATATATATATACCTATATATCCATCATGCTTTGTGTGTGTATATATATACAGATATATATAGATTTATAGTGGACATATTGCTTTTTTACACATATTTTTTATTTATATCTGAATTTTTACGTGCACACATACACAAATATGTGTGTGTGTGTGAGTAAATATTTATTTATAAATATTCTCAGGTGTAGGAAAGCACATATATATCTATATATACATGTTCTTTTATATTGAATAGTTTTATTACCATCAGCACTCATTAAGAACTATTTTATATGTAAATATATATATATATATATATATATTCTTTATTATATATATGTTTTGTGTAGTCATTTTCTTCTATTCATAACAGTTCTCTATTTTAAATACTTTTAAAAATGCTTTTTAATCCAGATAAAAAATAACATTCAAGTTGCACATTCAAAGATTTCTCACTTAGTGGTGTTTTAAAATGGGCACTTGTTTATTTAAGACACCTTCAAGATCTGTCATTCTCTTTATGTTTTTCAAAACAACAGTTTGAATCCTTTTGTTTATTAAACTATTCCCATTTTGAGTTTATTTATCATTTTTTAATATATACCATTCTACTAATGGTATTTTCTGTTTCACAAAAACATGTGTGTGCATGCCCATGTGCATTGGGGTGTAATGGATATCAACTTGGAATGAGAAATCGGAGAGCCAAATTCGAATTCCAGTCAAATTCATTTTATTCACTTATGCACAAATACCCTCAGGAAAAGTATTAATTTATCTCTTCTCCCTTTAGTCATGAGCTGAATAGCGGGACAGTTTGGGTTCTTTAATGTTGGTTGGCAACCAGTCTACCACAGAAAGTAATGGCAAACTACTGCGAAAAAATCTGGCTAGTCAGTCAGGTCTCTTTTGAGATATGATCCCCCAAGCATGTATCATGTATGGCCATTAACTGACTGATGCATGCACACTCATGCACTCTCCAAACACACACACATATATAAATATATATATAAATTTATTCAATAAAATCAATATATATATATATATATATAGATAGAGAGAGAGAGAGAGAGAGAGAGAGAGAGAGAGAGAATGAGAGAGAGAAAGTGGTCCAAAAGAAGATGGACAATAGGTGGAATAGGTTTGTGTATCAGTTCCAACAAGATGCATCCCTACCACATCATTCAAGAGCAGTCATAAGTATCTCGATGAAACATTTCCTGAGAAATGTATTGGCTGAAAAGGTCCAATTGATTGGCCAGCACGTTCACCTAACTTGATCCCAATGAATTTCTTACTGTCCACCTAATTTTGGATCAGCTTGTATATATATAATAATTACGATCATGAGCCTCATAACTCTTTCAAGTCGTAGAGGCACCACATGTACAGCTACCGCAGTATAAGTGGTGTGTCTTAGACAAGATAGCTTGACAGAGTCCAACCCTCTCCAGGCTATTTTGAATTCAGCTTTTTCTTGTCCTAGCCAAGGCTATAGAACCCAGTCTGTTCTGATATAAATGGATATAATCATATCCATCACTACATTTGTTTATTTTCTCTTTTTTCTTTATTCATTTAAACAATAGATTTTTTATAAATTGATTTTTTCAACATTTTGTTTCCTACTTTTTCCATGATTCTTTTCCCATAGAGGGGAGAAGAAGTGAATTAATACATTCCCCAGAACAGGTGAAGAGGCTTATCCCTTGTTCCCTGTTTAGGATGTGGTTTCCGGCTTTCTCCTTTCCAATCTTCTCACTTTGTTTTTTTTTTTCAATTGGAGTAGATAGATCTATCTATCGCCTGGTTCACACTCCACCCATGTCTATTGAACAGGCTAAGAGGTTAATCCCTTGTTCCCTGTTTAGGATGAGGTTTCCGGCTTTCTCTTTTCCAATCTTCTCACTATTACGTAGCCCCCTGCGCATCAGTGGCATTACCACCTTGCTCGGGGTGATACGATTAAAAAAAAAAAAAAATATATATATATATATATATATATATATATATACATGAGTTTTTTTTTACATTTAAGTAAATGTAATGAACTCAACTGGAATTAGACCTCAGCTCTCCAATTCCTCAATCTGAGCTTCAATAAGTTATAACATTTTCATATAAATATATGAAAATATCAAATTACTGTAAGGTTTCAAACTTCTAAATAATGTATGTATTGATATGGATTCATATATAATCATATCCCCCACTACATATGTCTATATTCTGTTTTCACCTTTCTAAAATGGCAAATCATTTATCAGACATATTAACCTTTACAATCCACTGGAATCTCATATACAGAATCTTTAATAACTTGTATTATCTGAGGATGACAGCTTATACATCAGTTATAATCTAATATCTTACAGATGTATTTCTCTTGACTGATCCAACATGCAGGATATTTTAGTCATTCACCTCTAATGAGTTTTTCATTCTTTTGATTTAATTTTTTAATAGGTCTCAAAGTTTAATTTTTCTTTCCATTTTCTTTCCTTTTTTTATTCATTGAATTACTTTTTTCTTCTTTAGTTTCTGAATTTTATTTATCATTCTCTTTTAAATTATTTTTTTAAGTTTTGAAGCATTTTTTTAAATTTATCCGATTCAAGTCCTTTATTTTACTTTTATTAATCATCTATTTGTTTTGTTTTTTCTACTTATTTAGTTTTAGTTTCTTTCTTTTTAACCTTTTGTTTTTTCAGCTTTCATTTTTATTATTTTCTTATTGTTTAAATTTCACCACAAATTTCCTCCTATCTTAATTTTTGTGTCTTTTTCATTGATTCTACATTGATTCTTTGTTTAATTTTCATTTTACATCATGTTTTTCTTTAAATCTATTAATTCTATTTTTTTGAAAATGTTTTTTTTTATTTTTTTCATTTCTCTTTCTTTTTAATTATATTTCATTACATTATCATTCATTTTATATTTCTTTTCTTTCTTTCATTTTCACTTTCTTAAAATGCTATTATTTATCATAATTTTCCAATTTTTTTCATTTCGTTTTTCTCTTTTTCCTGCATCTATTTAAACAGACTTTTTATAAATTGATTTTTTTCACATTTTCTTTCCCACTTTTTTATCCTTTTTCATCTCAGATTCATTCCTTGTTTTTCCATTCTATTTCTTCTTCTTTTCCTTGTAACTCTTTAACATTTTCAGCATTTACTTTTGCTTGTTTTCCGTAACCTATTTACCTTCATTTCATTAAAATTTTCATCCTCTCTCTCTTTATCTATTCTTTAACCTGCTGATTATCATTTTAATCTCTACTTCTTTTTCTTCATATTCATTCTTTCTTACTCTTTTCTTAGACAAAATTATTTCATCCATTGTATTTTTAATTTTTTTCCAATCCACTTGAACAATACATTTTTATTCTTTTTGTGTTTGACTTTTTCTGCTTGATTTCCTTAATTTTTTCTGTTTTTGCTTTTCATTTTTTGTTCTGCCATTCCTTTAATCATTTTTTTCTGTTTTTCTTCTGATTGATTATATTATTTTTTTTCTTAGCATTTTTTCCTTCCTCTGTTTTTCCTTCCCACCACTTCCCTCTTTCCTTCCCTTTGACTCATTCTTTTATCTCTACTTCAATTCTTTCCTCAACTGTTTTTCCTTTCACTCCTGATTCTATCTTGTCTCCCCCTAATTTCTTCTTTTATCTTGACTTTATACTCCACAAGCTCCCATCACTTTATGGTATCATTGTCATGTATCAACCTCCGGTACACTGATTAAAACAGACATTTATACATTCCAACCACTTCAAAACATTCATACAAAGGAAAAACACGTAAAGATGAAATGGGTTTTTCCAGCTTCTGTTCTGTGCATTCATGTTATACATGCATATGTATGCATGTATGTCTGTATGTGTATATGCATACAACACTGTTTGTTTAAATGTTGACACACATACAGATCTACACATGTAAGCAGGCACATTATCTCTATATCTATTTCAATCTGTTCATATTTATTTCATTCTCTTTCTATGTATGTATCTATCTCAATCTGCTTGTATGTATGTATGTATGTATGTATCAATCTATCTCAATCTGTTCACATCTATCGATATACATATATGCTACTAGTAATCTTTGTCCATGTTAAATGCAGTTATACACATATAAATAAATACATAATAATAAGTATGTATGCTGAAATTGATGCATGTGTGAGTGTGTGTATATATATATATATATATATATATATATATATATATATATATATATAAGTGATGATTACTAATGGAAGTATATTCCACAGTTAGATATTTACATTTAAAAAGTGGTCAATACAAAAGTAGACCATAAATATATGGTATTTATTATATTATAATATAAATCATAGCATCATGCAACTTAATAGCTATAAAGTTTTCGTATTAAAACACCATCATCAGGCAGTAAAATTTCTTAGTACACATTGTGAAGTAGCCAACAAACAGCCTGTAATGGCCAGAGAGACTAAGATCTATTTTCACAAACCCAAAATAACTCCCAACAGGAGGTTACTGAGTGATTGGAGGGTGTTAGCTAATCTTAGAACACCTCTGCAATTTCCGGTACACATCATTCAAACATCTGCATGCCCTGACATTATTGAGATTAGGTGCCATAGATTCCCCCCCCCCCCGGACGGTTAATTGTTTCCTTTCTTTTATGGGTGGTCAACACTGGCCCAATCCTGAAGTGTTCTTCACAGTGTCTCCAGACCACAGCTCAACAGGAAACTAGTCAAGATCCAAAATAAGATAAGTTAATTGAAGCCATGCTCAAAACACAATGCTACTTTTGACGTGAAACACATCTGTTTATCTTCCACTCTACCCCATTGATAACGGTCACTATGAGTGCATTGAGTATTGGTTAATGATCAAAAGTGAATGCTTTTAACACAATGTTGAAAATCTGACATGCAGTTGTAAAAAACTGCAAGAGAAGGACACTTCTACACTAAAAACAATAACCTCTCCGGTGGCAAAAGCTGCTGATAGTGCCAGTACTGCCAGTACCGCATTAGCCACAAAAACTGTGTTACCGCCCATGTTTGGCAACTGAAGAGGGCAGGGTATCACATGTGCTTTTCACATTTGTAAAAAAAAATATATGAATAAAAAAAAGGAAAATTTTTTTATCGATGTGTTTTGTCCTCCTAAGTAAATTTATCAAGGTAAATATAAGGATTTTATTTTGTAACATTTTTTTGTATAATCATATCGTCCCAAGCAAGACAGTTTACTGCCACTGGTGTGCAGGGGGTTACATAGGAGGAAAGTTATGAGAAAGTGTGACATTTTTTATCAGGGTGTCAGGAAGTGGGTAAAAGAAGGATGAGAATACTGATGAGAGTGGTGGAGACGGAGCGGATGCAAGTCAGTGAGAGAGGAGATGACTATTGACTTTACATTTAAATTCTTGAAGATTGTAGCTGTTGGGGAAGCAAGTGGATGGAAGGGAATTCCACAGGTGGGAAGTGAGAGAAAAGAAGCTGATGGAGTAGAATTTGCATTTACATTTTATTGGTTTCACAGTAAAAAGGTGGGACCTAGTTGCTAATCTTGTGGCTAGAGTAAATTCATACATAGGGGTCACCAGAGAGCTAAGTTCATCAAAGTAGAAGCCATGAAAGTATTTGTAGAAGAGACCGAGGAAAGCCACATTGTGCCTGTGAGAAAGTGACTGTATGAGTTAAGGGATCGATCACATTACAGATTCTTCAGTAGATTTTGTCAAGGACCCCTAGGTGGATTGCAGGGGCACCCAAGCAGATATTCAATGCACAGGTGGATGGTAGATTTATATGTGCAGGATGGATTCAGATGGGAAAAACTTCATGGTCCTACACAGAAAACTAACTTTCTTGGCAGCAGATTTAGCTCTGGATTCAATATAATCATTCCACTTGAGGTCTGTTGTGAGAGTTAACCTGAGGAGGTGCAGTGTTTTGCTTTCAGGGAGACTAGCCTGTTCCATGCTAATGAGGGGTAGGAGCAATTGTCTGTGATGGTTAATAGATAGTGGCTTGAAAGAAAGAAATAACATTAAATTTTTAATATTTAAGAATGCTTTGAAATACTCTTAAGACTAGCTGTGTAAGCAAAGGTAAACTATGGAGACAGCTAAGTGATGTAATTTAATGCCTAATAAACAAAATATACAGCATTCTTAAATTTAAAAATGTTGAAAACTTAAGAATATTTTTTACTTCTGTTTATAAATAATTGCTACAAAATAAAATCAGGGGACAAAACACATTGGTAAAGAAAAGTTTTTCTTACTGTTTTTTGTAGATATATTTTATTTATATCTGAATAGTTATATATATATATATATATTATTTTCATTTGTAATTCAGCTGATTACGCAATCTTAGTTTCAAACTTTTGGTATCTTCAGACATTTTATATTAACTGATTCTTTAATGTTTTTTTCCGAACACATAAGAGGAACTTTCAGAATGCCTAATTGGAAATATAAAATAAGGGAGGAGGTGATCAAAAATTGTAAACATTTTCATCCGGGTTTGTGTAATTCTAAAATACTTTTTCTGAGATGTTTACATCTAGACATTACTTCAGACTTTTTATTTCTCATTCTGAAAATGATATTATGGCTATATATATATTTTTGTTTTTTTTGTTTTTTTTAATCATATTACCCTGAGCAAGGCAGTAACGCCACTGATGTGCAGGGGGCTACATAGGAGTGAAAAGATTGGGAAAGAGAAAACCGGAAACCGCATCCTAAACAGGGAACAAGGGATTAACCTCTTAGCCTGTTCAATAGACATGGGTGGAGTGTGAACCAGGCGATAGATAGATCTATCTACTCCAATTGAAAAAAAAAAACAAAGTGAGAAGATTGGAAAGGAGAAAGCCGGAAACCACATCCTAAACAGGGAACAAGGGATAAGCCTCTTCACCTGTTCTGGGGAATGTATTAATTCACTTCTTCTCCCCTCTATGGGAAAAGAATCATGGAAAAAGTAGGAAACAAAATGTTGAAAAAATCAATTTATAAAAAATCTATTGTTTAAATGAATAAAGAAAAAAGAGAAAATAAACAAATGTAGTGATGGATATGATTATATCCATTTATATCAGAACAGACTGGGTTCTATAGCCTTGGCTAGGACAAGAAAAAGCTGAATTCAAAATAGGGATGAGCCTCTTCACTTGTTCAATAGATGTGGGTGGAGTGTGAACCGGGCGATAGTTTAGTCTATCTACTCCAATTGAAAAAAAAAAAAGTAAGAAGATTGGAAAAGAGAAAACCGGAAACCACATCCTAACAGGAAACAAGGGTGAGCCTCTTCACCTGTTCAATAGATGTGGGTGGAGTGTGGACCAGGTGATAGTTTAGTCTATCTACTCCAATTGATATATATATATATATATATATATATATATATATATATATATATATATTACTAATGTTGTAGTAAAAGACTTTGAATACACACACATGTGTGTAAGTCTATGCATGTATTATAGCAATTAATTATTTTTTTAATGTAAAATTATTTTCCTTAATAAGATTTTTGATGATTTAGACTGGTTGACATTCATTTCACTGTTTGTAAAAATACTGGGCTATCTAATCATGTACCCACTAAAATATCATTTATAATAATATATTAAAATGATGTCTTTGTTGATGTAACATGTGCTAAAAAGAAAGAAAACACTGAGAATTGTTAATTTAAATTAATTTTTTTTAAATTTATTTTTGTTTTTAAATATAAGTTTTGGCTACATAGTTGAGCCAATTTCATTTCCTTACCATTATTTTGTTTTAAAAAATGAAACCCAAATTGAACAAGAAAGTAATTTACTAAGATGAAAGGATGTAGAAAGTGCTTTAATTGCTAGATCATCAGCAGTAAATGTGCATCCATCTTCTTACAATATTTCATCTTCCTTAGAAGATTTTCTATTATCACAATGTCGGATATTTAATAATAAAAGTGATAGAAACATAAACAAACAATAAAGAATCTAAATAAATGAGCTAGAGTAGATTGTTCTCATTCCAAGAGTCATGCCACTTTTGGATGTCTTAGTTATTTCCATTTAATAAGTTTTGTGTTCACCACTGCTGCAGCTTAGTATTGAACTCACAACTCAAAATAAAGGGTTCAGTTTAAAATTCTAATTGTTGGAAAAAGGTCAGAGTGTAAACTGCCAAATAATCATGAATATGGCAAAAATATGAGGACAACAATCCAAACAATATGAATAATTACAATGCCTCATCTCAGAAATATAGACAAATCAGCTAGATTATATAGCTAATCAGTCAGTTAAGTGTCATACGTGATACATGCATGGGCAATCATGTCTCGAAAGAGACATGAAAGACTGGGCAGAAGATTATCCCGCAGTAGGTTGCTATTGCTTTTTTCAGTAGACTGGTTGCCAATCAAGGCTAGAGAACCCAATCTTTCCTATTATTTCAACCATAACTGGAGGAAAGAGACAGATTAATACCTTTCCCAAGGGTATTTGTGCATAAGTGAATGCAACTGGAATTTGAACTCGGTTCCCCGATTTTTCATTCTGAGTCAATATCAACTGCAACACAAGGCATATATTTAAAAAGAAAAATGAAATTTAAATTTAAAATTTTCAGCATTAACCCAAAACATATATAAAAAATAAAATTTTTAATTGAAATTTGAAATTTTCAGCATGTATGCATGTATAGTCAAATCAGCGAAGACATGACTTTAAAAATATTTTTTTGCTAAAATTGTTTCTGATCTATAAAAAAAGGACTATCTATATTTAAAAATGGTTCTGCCAGTTAAAACCTTAATGACAAGGACATACTATGCCACTTAAATAGTAGCAAACTTCTTCTTTTATGTGCCTTGTCCTTTCAGGACATAAGTGATCATTGCCTTCTATATCTCCCTTTTTCTGGTGGCTTTGAGCACACTTTCTCCTGTAACACCACACAAACCCCATTCTGTCATCCATCTGCTTAAGTCCTACAAATATGTTATCCGCTGCTTTTCTCTGTCTGTTTTTACCCCTATCTGGCCTGTTAGTATCAGGTTCTCCAAGCCCTCCTTCCTTATTGTATGTCACAGGAATTTTAGTTGTCTCTTCCTGAAGCTCAGTATTAATTTTCTTTTCATTTCCATCATTTCCAAAACCTCATCATTACTCACATGCTCAATTCATGATCCGCAGCATCCTTCCGTAGAACCACATTTCAGCTGCTTCAAGTTTTTCCTTCATCTTTGACGATATTGTCCAGCATTCACTGCCACATTGAATAACTGACATCACATAGCAATCTCGTACTCACTTCTTTGTTTCTAGTGAAAGTTTCCTGTCTCTTAATACTTTACTCAACTTCTGGAACGTGTCCTTTGCCATGCCAATTTGCCTTTGGATCTCTGTGTCACACTTCCCAGGTATTTCAATTTTTTTACCTGCTTGATTTTAGTATCCCCCAACTGTATTTGGCATTTTGGGCTGCTCTTTTTACTTATGACCATGCATTCAGTTTTCTTGCAGTTTATTTGTAGTCCTTTCTTGTAATTCTTTTCAACTATCTTGTGTAGCAGGTCTTGGAGTTTCTTTTCCATGTCTGCAATCAGCACTGTATCATCTGCGTCCCTTATGTTATTCAAATTGTGGCCTCTGATTACAAGTCCTGGCACAACATCTAGGGTCCTCAAAATAGTCTCGCTGTACAAGTTGAACAGATCCAGTAAAAAGATGCATCCTTGTCTTATGCACATATTGAGCTTTGTATATCTGCTGAATTCATTATCTTTCTGTATGTAGGCAGTTTGCTGCCTGTAGAGATTCTTAATTACAGTAGCAAACTACTCACTACTCACCGGTATTCCGTCACGTTCCATTTGATCAGCTTCTTTCTGTAAACCACTGCTCTGTAAAACCAACATCCAAGAGAATGTTTCCCTGATCCCTATAATTCTTGGTTAGGATTAACCATTGTCTTCCCCTCCTATTCATTCGAATTGCCTCTTGATCTAACCCTCTAATTCAAGTGGCCCCCAGCATTGTACAGGGGGAACCTTATTGTAAAAGAAAAATCTATCAGAATAATATTGCATGTCAAATGATTGAGTACATTAAATATGTGGGATAAAAAATATACTATTTTAGCATGTATTTTTAAATTTGCTTTAACTTACTTGTAATGTTAATAAATATGCTGATTTTAGTATACAGTAAAATTATTTTTCTAATCTAATTTGTTAAATAACTACAAAAGATTTTCTTTTATATATATTAAAGAAAGTCTGAACTTAAAGAAAACTTTTGATTCCTTGACCTTCAGTCTTCTTCTCCACCATTTATTCATACAGTCTGGTGAGAGCTGAATAGAATGAAAAAAGACATGAATTGTTCTTTCTACTAGGTTATACTGACCAATAGGCCACTCAAAGATAATCAATTGAACTGACATGCCATATCTCCATCTGAATTGAAATGTGCAATCTATCATTTGTTTTTGATCATGCTGGGCTGTGTGGCACTCATCTCTGGAACTCTGTTCTGGTTTCTTGCTTTCCTGCAACCTATAATTTTCAAAAATTTAAATGCAATATCAATCACCATCTGTCTTCCTGAAATGTGTACTTTTATTGTCTTTTCTTCTCACTGGTGTTTTCTCATTCTCTTTGACTCTGAGAAACATCTGATATCTTAATGGCATTATCACCTTGTTTAGGTTGAAATTATTAGAAAAAATTATTTTCAAATATGAATAAGAAGTCAGCCTTGATTTTTCCATATTATATATATATATAAGTTGTTGTTTTTTAAGGACATTTTGTTTTGTTATTATTATTTACTTTAATTAATAAATTCATTTCCTATTTTGCCTTGAAAAAGTCCACATTGGATGAAATGCGTTCACAACTAATACAGTTTTCCTATTATTTTTTACATTTATAAATATAAGTTTTAACTTTTCATGATAATCTACTTGACAATTAATTCACTGGTGACTATTAGTTCCATTGGGCACTAACTTTCCCAAATTATATTTTTTGATTATAATTTAGATATATTGAAAAGATTTCTAGGGAAATATTGAATAAATTATGCATTTTTTTATATACTGTGAGCTTAAAAGTTCTTAAAGCTTAAAGTTCATATTTTCCTGATTTCAGATAAAAACTTGTCAATTTTCCAGCATATTTTTTGAAATGTTTATTTTCCAAAATTATAGTCAGTTAAATGTATTGAAAAAAGAAACTGTTACCAGGAGGATATGGGTTAGAAAATTTAGCACAAAATAACAGACAGAAGGATGGAATTCCTTGTACAGACTGCACCTTGTGAAATCTCACAAAATCTGTTGTGGCTATTACTCGCACAAGCAAGAGAATGAAGACCCCTCCCTTGGGATGAAACTTGTCTTGAGTGCCACACAGCCCAGCATGAACAAAAACAAATGATAGATTGCACATTTCAATTCAGATGGAGATATGGCATGTCAGTTCAATTGATTATCTTTGAGTGAGCCACTGGTCAGTGCAACCCAGTAGAAAGAACAATTCATGTCTTTTTTCATTCTATTCAACTCTCATCAGACTGTATGAATAAATGGTGGAGAAGAAGACTGAAGGTCAAGGAAGCAAAAGTTTTCTTTTTAAGTTTAGACTTTCTTTAATATTTATATAAAAGAAATTCTTTTATAGCTAAATAAGAAATTAGATTAGAAAAATAATTTTACTGTATACTAAAATGAGCATATTATTAACGTCAAATGACAAGTAATTTAAAACAAATTTAAGAATACATGCTAAAATAGTGTGTTTTTTATCCCAGATATTCAATGCACTCAATCATGTGACATGCAATATTATTCAGATATGAACTTTTTTTACAATAAGATTCAGCCTGTAAAATGTCTGAAGAACACTCAAAGAAGAGGGTTAGGTCAAGAAGCAATTTTTGTGAATAGATGGGGAAGATAATGGTCAACCCTAGTATGGAACAGATTAAGATTGTAGTGATTAGGGAAGCATCAACTTGGGAGTCGATTCCACAGAACAGTGGTTTTCGTGTAGAAGCTGTTCAAATTTAATGGCAGAAAATAGGGCTGGGATGACAGATTACTTTGAGCTACCAATAATAGGAAATTGTGGAGAGCCATGATTGCCAACGTTTTGAAGAGACACAGCATATAAAAGAAGAAAAATATAGGGAAACTCATTTTCTATCTATATTTAAAGTGTTTTTCACAAATGTGGTTATCTTCTGAGTGGAAAATAATGACTGCATTTATTTTTCTATTAAAATTGGTCCATTTTAAGCAAAACATGTGATTTTCTCCAAATAACAATGCTTACTGAAGTGAAGGATTTTCAGTTCAGTTTGTTTATGGTACAGTATAATAAATACAAAATGTATCATTTATAATGATAGAAGACATGCCTTAATTTTATCTCTAATACCAATTGAAATTAAGATATGTTTACAATAGTTTTTGTCAGAAGTTATCTTTTTTGTACATTTATAAATCTATCATTCGTCCATGTATTAAAAACTGTTGCCATATCTCATCAAGTGCCCCTGTCATTCATCTTGAGGTTCTCAATAAAATCCAAAGAAATATCTGCAATATAATCAGTCCTGACATGGCATCTCGACTTCAGTCACTTTCTCACTGATGTAATGCAGCTTTCCTCTTTCTTTTCCTATAAATATTTTCATCACAGTTGCAATGAAAATATTCCTGGTGCTCTAGCCACATGAACTTAAACTTGCTACTAGATTGGCATCTAGATCCCGCCCTTTTATCATCAAAATAATTAAATGTAACCTCCTCTTCTATTCTAACAGTTTCTTTTCTTGCATTTTCTACCTGTGGAACTCCCTTCCATTTACTTGATTCCCTGACAGCTACAATCTCCAAAAATTTAAATGCAATGTCAGTTGCCACCTTCTATCACCTTGAATCTCATTCATCTTTTATCCTTTTTTCTACTCCCCTTGTACCCAGTCTTTTCTCTCACTGTAACCCCTGCTCACTAGTGGTGATCCCACATTGCTTGAGGTGAAATAATTAAAAATATACATACAGTACCGGCCATAATTATTTGGGCACCCCAGTGTTTTTATAAAATGATGTATTTCATACTATCTTTTAGTATTTATTGCTAAGTGAATAATTGTAAATGAAAATAGAATGGTTCTTTTGTTAATATTGCACAATAACATGTGCATCAAATGAATTTCTGAATATTTAATAATTACCTATATTTCAGTTTCATAATGAAAGAATGAAGAAAATTTAGGGTGATTTGGATGAGTTCATCTTTGCTTCCTTGCCTTGTAAAGTTTTGCAAAGTAATAATGACAAAAGAACGATTCTATTTTCATTTAGAATTATTCACTTGGCAATAAATACTAAAAATAATATGAAATCCATCATTTCTTTTAAAAAACTGGGGTAGCCTAATAATTTCTTCTAAAGTCTACTTCTAATATCTGACTGAACTCTGAAATTGTATTTCCTAATTATTTATTTATTTTTCATGTTTATTTTTTTCTCCTCAATAGTAATTAGCTTTGCTTATTGCTTAGTTCACACTCTCTCTTGGTCTTTTGAGTAAGAGTAGAGCTTTATTCCTTGTTTCTTGTTTACTATTGGGTTACTGATTTCTTCTAAAATCATTTTCATTTTCTTTCACTTCCAGTAGCCTCTTGTGTCATAGTGGCATTATCAACTTGATTAAGTTGAACTGATTTTAAAGATAAAATCAGTCAGTCAGTTAAGTTTCATATGTGATACATGCTTGGGTGATCATGTCTCGAATGAGTCATGACTGAAGATTGCCATTGCTTTCTACAGTAGACTGGTTGCCAGCCAAAGTTATAGAACCCAATCTGTCCTGAGTTTGAATTCCAGTTGAATTTCTTGCATTCAACTTAAGCATAAATACCCTTGAGAAAGTTATTAATAGATCTCTACCCTCCAGTTATGGGTTAAATAGCAGGAAAGATTAGGTTCTATAGTCTTGGCTGGCAACCAGTCTACCACAGGAAGCAATGGCAACCTCATCATCATTTATCCATCACACCCAGATGGTGCATAGGGCAGCAACTTTTTGTTGCTGTTTCTGTAACAAACTGTTTTTTACGGGGCAGGGTTGTTAGCCCTGCACCCAACCCCCAAACCTGGAGGACCAGTGGACCATTCTTGGTCCTTATGTTTACAGCACCTGGTATTCCCAAATAGTCACCCACTTAAGTACTGACCAGGCTCGATGTTGCTTAACTTTGGTGATCGGACGGGAACTGGTGTATTCAACACGATATAGCCGTAGACATTTAAAAGAATTACTAACAATCTTCTGCCCAGTCAGTCATGTTTTGAAAGAGACATGATCGCCTAAGCATGTATCACGTATGGCACTTAACTGACTGAAAGATAAAATAAATCACCATAATTTCTTGGAAAAGGTAGTGGACTGGTTTCCTATTGAGTTTTATACTAGTTACCACTCAAAGTGAAAGAATCCAGTTATTTAATACATAGCCAAAGGGAAATGTTATGGATTAATGAAGATTACCAAGGGTATGTGTAAGGAAGAAGAATGCAACAGGCTAGACAGGAAGTTGAACTTGATTTTCCAGTTATGCAACTCACACATCTAACTGGAAGCAAGCAGGCAACTGACATATCTATAATGCCACTGTTCTTCTGCAAATGTCATTTGTATAGAATAAATAAAGATATGATGCCAAATGTAATAGAAATGATTAAGGTAACCCCACCCCACCAAAAAATATGCTGACATATAAATCAATTAGTGATTAATGAAAAAGGTAGCTTGCCTGCTTTGGTTTATTTTTCAGTCATTATACTTTAGGAAAGGATGTGCATTGTGGTACAGTGGATAATGGATTAGAACAAGAAATCTGAGAGCCTAGTCTGAATTCCAGTTGAATTCTTTGAATTCAATTACATGCAGACACATGTGTTAAAGATATTAATCTATCTCTTCTCCCTCCCAGCTATGGGTTAAATAGCAAGACAGATTGGGTTCTATAGCCTTGGTTGCAATGCAAAGTAATGGCATACTACTGCAGGAAAATCTTCTGTTTCTCTTGAAAAACGTTTGGCTGTTGTACACTCTAGCCTTTCAAACCGAACCCTTTGTTTTAATCACTGGGGTATATCATTCTCAATCCATGGGCAAAACCACTTCTGGTAGCCATGAGTTATTTCACTTTAACTTAACTCTCTAAATTATTTGTTCACCACTGCTTTATTTATTTATTTTTTTTTAAATCATATCACCCCGAGCAAGGCGGTAACACCACTGATGTGCAGGGGGCTACATAGGAGTGAAAAGATTGGAAAAAGAAAACCGGAAACCTAAACAGGAAACAAGGGATGAGCCTCTTCACCTGTTCAATAGACGAGGGTGGAGTGTGAACCGGGCGATAGTTTAATCTATCTACTCCAGTTGAAAAAAAAAAGTGAGAAGATTGGAAAAGAGAAAACCGGAAACCACATCCTAAACAGGAAACAATGGATGAGCCTCTTAACCTGTTCAATAGACATGGGTGGAGTGTGAACTGGGTGATAGATTAGTCTATCTACTCCAATTTAAGAAAAAAAGTGAGAAGATTGGAAAAGAGAAAATCGGAAACTACATCCTAAACAGCTGTAGTCTGGTATTGAACACACAGCTCTTTGGGTTAAGTTACTGGAACTTATCACTGTCTACTGAGCTATGTGCCCTTGAGGACAACCACATGTGAATTTCTGGGACTTATAAACCAGTAACCAATTTTTTAACAGAGTTCATATTGCAATCTTTGATGCTAATGATTTTAATGATAAATACAGGGAACATATGCTCAACAGTTCAGTTAACTTCTGATTGTCCAATAGCAGTCAAGTCATTGTTGATAGATGCATTCATCACAGATGACATCAAAAAGTTCTACAGATGCATTTTTCTTTATCCATACCCTTATGAATCATTTTGTTCCTACTTTGAGTAAACAAGAATGTTTATATTCACCAGTTTTCCCACTGGAAATAGGTAAATCTCAAAAATATCTTTATCCTGGTCACAAAATCAAAGTTTGAAATAAATATTGGCTACTTTTCATACTTTCTAGGTGTAAACAAATAGGTAATAACAAATTCTACCCAAGGACAAAAATCATGTCATACAATGCATATGATGTCTTATAAAAAAGTATAATGACATTTTTTTTTAATCATTTAACCCCAAGTAAGTTGTGTGCAAATGGTGCTTCTTTTTCTTCTATGTCCATGTCTCTTCAGGACGTAGGTGATCATGGCCTTCTATGTCTCCCTATCCCTGGTGGCTATTAGCACGCTTTTTTTTTTGTTACTCCACTCAAACCCTGCTCTGTCATCCACCTGCTCAGGCTTGTCAAATATGTTATCCACTGCTTTCCTCTGTCTCTCTTTCCCTCTATCTGACTTGGGAGTATCAGATTCTTCAAGCCTTCCTTCCTCATCACATGTCCCAGGAACTTAAGCTGTTTCTTCCTGATGCTCAGTATGAATTTCCTTTTAGTTTCCATCTTTTCCAAAACCTCATCATTGCTGACATGCTCAATCCATGATACCTGCAGCAGCCTTCTCTAGAACCACATTTAGTTGTTTCAAGTTTTTCCTTCATCTTTGATGATATTGTTCATCATTCAATGCCATATTAAAAGAACAGCCATCACATAACAATCCAAAACTCTCTTCTTTGGTTCTAGCAAAATTCTTTTCTGCTCAGTTTCTGGAATGCGTTCTTTGCTATGCAATTCTCCTTTGGATCTCAGTGTCGCACTTTCTGTCTTCTGTTAAAACACTTCCCAAATACTTAAATCTTTGTACTTGCTTGACCTTAGTATCCCAAACCTGTAATTGGTATTTTAGGCTCCTCTGCTTGCTGATGACCATACATTCATTTTTCTTGTAGTGTATTTGTAGTCCTTTCTTTCAACTTTCTTCATCAACCTTTTTTAGGAGGTCTTGTGGTTTTTTGTCGGTTATCAGCACTATCATCTCCATATCTTATGTTGTTCAGATTATGACCACCAGTGACGAATCCTGGCATAACATCTAGGGTCCTCAGAATAGTCTTGCTGTACAAAATATATCCAGTGAAAAGATACATCCTTGTCTTACACTCCTTTCTATCTTTGTATATCTGCTGAATTCATTTCCTGTCTGTATGCAGGCAGTTTGCTGCCAGTAGAGGTTCTTGATTATTCTAATGTCTTTTCCAAATATGTTGAGGTTGCTGAGCATTTCTATCAATTCTTTTTGGCATACTTTGTTGAATGTTTTGGCATAGTTTACAAAACACAGGTAAACATTCTTTGTCATTTGTACTGCCCTTTCTGATAGCATCCTAAGCATAAATATTGCATTCCTTGTTCCAGTGTCCTTGATGAAACTGCACTGTTCTTGTCTTATCTTTGGCCTGATTCTGCTTCGTGCTCTATTCATCAGGATTCGGACAATAAGTTTTGTTATGTGACTCATCAAACTGATTGTTCAGTGGAGTTCACATTCGTTTTTACCTGGCTTCTTCAGCAGAGGTATGAAAATTGATCTGCTTTGGTCATCTGGTATTACACCACTGTTGTAAATTTCATTTATTATTTCTGTAATTTTCCCTATGCCAAAATCTTCTAAGGCTATCAGTATCTCTAATACAATACCGCCTGGTTCAGCTGTTTTGTTCCTATTCAGTTTGGCTATTGCAGCTTTCACTTCGAATTTTATTATTTCTGGTCTGTCAGCATTTTTGTTTACTATCAGTTGCTCTCTCTTATCATAGAAGAGATCTTTTATATATTCTTTCCATCACTGGAGTATTTCCTCTTTCTCTAATATGATTGTTCCATCCTTGCATTTTATACATCTAGATGAGGAGCATGTTCTTTGTCCTGTTAGTTCCCTTATTTCTTTACGCATTTCTCCTTTATTAGTATTGCTCAATCTCTCTACTTCAGCACATTTGTTGTTGAGCCATTCCTCTTTAGCCTGTCTGCATTTGATTCTTATTTCCTTTTGTAGTTTCGTGTATTCAGTTCCATTTAGGAAAGGATAACTTCTTTTAGTTTTGTCTTTTCACCATCCTTCCCAGAACCTGTTTTGCCATCCATTTAGAGAAGCACTTTAGGTTGGTTACTTGCTGCTTTTCTCTATCCCTCTTGCCTTCAATATATCCTGTGAGTGTCAAATTCTTCAAACCCTCTTTCCTTGCCATGGGTACCAGAAATTTCAACTCTTTCTGATTGTAAGTTTAAGTGTTCCTTTGTTTCTTCAAACTTTATTTTATGTGTCCTAATTGAGTTTAAAAGTATTTGAAAATTCACAAGTTCAAATATGAATAGGACTGGGCTTTCATAAATAATCCAGTTTGGCTATATTTATTATTATTTTAAAAAGTAATTCTAAAAGTTCCAAATTCAAAATTTCTGTTTGAATTTCTGGATGAGCAGTTATCATTATTTATGATTCTACTACATGGATCTTTTGCAAGATAACACTTTAAATGCACTAGTAATTTGTTTTAACACACCTGATGACAATTTTGACCCCTCCCCAATATTAATCTAAATAAAAAAGGAAGATGCATTGAAAGTGCGCTGATTTCATAATTCTGAATAGTCACCCTGGTTCATATACAGTATCACTTATTATCACAAAAAATATTCGTATCACAATAGGACATATAAATCAATAGAGAAATTAGTAATTACTGGAACACCAACTCAGTGGCCATTGATAACAATTTTTTTTACTTTTCTCTATATTCCAACAAACTTTTTTCACTCAGATTTGTCACTGATACAAGCCTGAGTATACCTACTATAAGAAGTGAAAAATGTAGTTGAATAAATTTTCCCTTTTGTCCTATTATACCTACTTTTATTCAGATATTATTCTATATCTGACTATATCACTCATTACAGACTTCATAATAGAGAACTCTATGCAGGGTTGCTCGATTGAGCTACAAGTAGTGAATTGAACTGCATTTGAAGACACAGTGATCCTCAATTTTAAATGGACTTTCTTCTGATTAGAAATCAATTGTGCTTTTAAAAATACCCTAATGTGGCCATTTTGTAATATTCTTTATTATTATTTTAAAAGGTAGCTCCAAAAGTCACAAGTATTGAAATTCAAAATGTAATAGGGTTGTGTTTTAAAAATAACCCAATGTAGCCATTTTAAAAGTAGTCCAAAAATTCACAAGTTCAAAACTGAAACAGGCTGATCTTTTAAAAATAATCCAATTTGGCTATATTTATTTTTATTTTAAAAAGTAACTCCAAAAGTTCCAATTTATTAAATTCAAAATTTAATATGGGTGGGCTTTCAAAAATAATCCAACCTGCCCATCTTGTACTATTCTTTGTTATTATTTTTAAAAGTTCCACCAAAAGTTACAAATGGTAACATTCAAAATTTAATAAGGCTGGGCTTTTAAAAATAACCCAATTTGGCTATATTGTACTGTTATTATTTTAAAAGGTAACCCAAAGAATCTTAAGTTTTTAAATTCAAAATTTAATAGGGCTGGGCTTTCAAAAATAACCCAATTTAATTTTCAAAAATAATCCAAACTGACTATCATGTACTATTCTTTTTTATTATTTTAAAAGTTAGCTCTAAAAGTCACAATTGTAAAACTCAAAATTTAATACAGTTGTATAACCCAATGTTACATGTTTTTTGAACTTCTCTTCATCTGTTGACTATCTTGTACTGCTTAATAGATGCTTTGGTTATTTGACAAAGACCAGAGAACTGACTGGTTGAAATGCTGAGAAAAAACAAAAGTGATGATAACAGTACAAAAATGAAAAAATTAATTGATGATTACAATAGCTGAACTTTAATTTTCAATCTAAAATAGATTTTTTAGTCATTTTATCATCTTTTTTTACAATAGACACTGAATCTTCATGAATTTGCATGATGCATTTCTTCTGTATATTCTTCTATATATATTTACAACAAGAACTGTTCATTCCCTGGTGATATGGCAATACAAAATTCCCTATATATACAATTTATGATAGAAATAAAAATAAAAAATACCCCAGTCAGAGTAAACAACTATCAGTGCTATAGGCAATTGGTTGTGAGTTAGGAGCAGGAAGAAACCATATTGTTCTTTCCTAATTCCAATCTTTCGTAAAAGGAATTATACTTGCTCCAGCAATGAGAGGAAATTTTGCTGAGGGATAATTGCAGTAGTGAAACACTTTTCACAGCAAATTAAATTGACCTAAATCTTATTTTAGATAGATTTTGGGGAAAGGTGCGTTAATAAAATTTAAATTGATAGTTTTCATCTTGAGTCAGGCTGTGGAATTGTGAGCCAGTGAGAGAGAAGATGGCTTGTCCTAAGGCCATTGCAAATGGAATGTTTATACATTCACCATTTGCAGAGAAGAGATTATCCAAGCAGTAGACATTTTGGTATTTTCTGAGAATTTTTTTTCAATTCTCTGAGATTTAAATAACAAAAATGCAAGGAACTGTACATAATACATTTATTCAAGGAATATTTCAGAGAAAAATGCTCATATGATAAATCATGGTTTACTTTATTTCATCATATGAGTCTGAAGAGTTTGTTAAATTCAAAATTTAATAGGGTTGGGCTTTCAAAAATAACCCAATTTGGCTTTCAAAAATAACCAAATCTGGCCATTTTGTACTATTCTTTATTATTATTTTAAAAAGTAACTCCAAAAGTCACTAGTAGTGAAATTCAAAATTTAATATGGTTGTGCTTTTAAAAAGAACTCAATGTTGCCATTTTGAATTATTCTTACTGAGTGGATACCATGTTAAAAGAAAATTTCATTTAATTTTTTTGTATTTGAAGGTAAGAATTACGCAGCATTTAAAATATATATCAACCTATTTATCTGCAAGGCTACAGCTGTTAGGCATTTATAGTTAGTAAGTTTTTGAAAATTTTATTCACTTTAGTAAAATACTTTCAAACAAAACATGGTGTCTCAATTCATGGATTTAGTATGAATACGTAATCAGTTCAAGTAAGAGTCTGAGTTGACTCATAAAAGATCTTCCACTGTCAAGAGTAAATTTTGTCTGTAAAAAAAACTTGACTTTAAAAGATGCTTTTTAAAATGCCTCTAAAATTCTGGAATATGAATCTGTCTTTTCTGTCTAAAATTTTTGGAATAAGAAGTTATTTTTTTATTTTTTTTTTTAATCATTTCACCCCGAGCAAGGCAGAAACGCCACTGATGTGCAGGGGGTTACATAAATGTAAAGAGATTAATTACAAAAGAGTGAGGAGTACAAGCTAGTTAGAAAGGAACAATAGAAAGCTGAGAAAGCAGGTGCAATGACAGGTACATGGGCAGAGAGAAAGGGAAGGTTATACAGGGGAGGGGAGAGAGCTAGAGTCCAGTGGTTAGTAGGTGAGTATTAACTTTGCTTTTAAATTTCTGGAGGTCGTAGCCGTCAGGAAAGCAAGAATACGGGAGTGAGTTCCACAGGCGGGAAGTGCGAGAGAGGAAGCTGCAGGAGTAGAATTGTCGTCTGCGTTTGGCTAACCTGACTGTGAATGGGTGGGACCCAGTTGCCAGTCTGGTTGAACGGGTAAACACCTGTTGAGGAGGCATCAATGACTTAAGCTCATCCGAGCAGAAGCCATGAAAGTATTATTTGCACTATTTATATTCAGACTATTTTTTAAAAATAATTTCACTTCAAGCAAGGCGGGACTGCCACTAGTGCACAGGGGGTTACAAAGAGAAAAAAGACTGGGTATTGGGTATTTTGAGGAAAGGATAAAAGATGAATAGGATTCACAAGATATGTGACTGTAACTTAAATTTTTGGAGATTGTAGTTATCAGTGATGCAAGTAAACAGAATGGAGTTCCACAGGTAGGAAGTGCAAGGAAAGAAACTGCTGAAAAAATGTGTTTGCATGATTTGATTTCCTCATTTTTTTTTTAAAGTGGCCAACTTGATTATTTTGAGCTGAGTTTCATGATAACCTTGTGTAAATGAATGGCAGAATAGAGACATGGGATAGGAAGTTGTGAGAACCATGATCCCCCATGTTCTAAAATGACACAGCACATAAGAGGATATGAATTTAGTTACTTAGTTTATCCAATTGAAATATATGTGCCTTTTCTAAAAATATTTTCATGGTAATTGTTCTGAGGTGCTTTCCTCTTTGATACATCGACTTTATAAACTTAATCCCAGTACTCAATTGGTAGATAGTTCTCATCATTTCACAGTTGAAATTGCTAGAACTCTTTTCAGCCTCTTGCTTTCTAGTTAACTTTGATCTTCAAAAATTTAAATACAGTATCAATCATTATCTTCTGCCTTCTTCTTTTCTTTTATTTTATTGTTCTCGCTCCTTAATAATTATTTTTGTTTTCATATTTTTTTACACTCAGTAACCCTTAGTGTCTTAGTGGCTTCATCACATTCTTTGGGGTGAAAAGATTTTTAAAAATAAGAAAAGAGAAATTTTTTATCCTAGAGATATTTAAAAAATTTTCTTACTTTGGCAGTGAAGTAGATAGTGATATTGTAGTGGATAAGAAATTAATTAAAATCAACTCTTTTTCACTTTTGCCAAAATTCACAAAAATGTGTGAAATCCTGGTTTTCTCAAACAGAAAAAGGATTGATCTTGTGCTTAAAGAAAAAGTCAACTCAGATTTTGTAAGTAGGTGTTAAAATGATTTTTGACCAATTGGAGCAGCTTGAGGACTTCGCGAGCAAGTGCGAAAATCTGAATACTATAAAAGGCCCCTGTCAGTGTCAATCACAAGACAAACATCTAAAATGTAGCTTCAACTTCAATCAACTCCTGGGACATTTTCCTCTTTCTCTTTTATCCCTTTCAATGATTACTACTAGGAACATTTTGTATGAACTCTCATACCCTTAACTTAACTTTCTCATTGAACATTAACTGCTACAAATTCCTGTTATTCCTTTTTTTAATAAATTTCTATTTTAAAATGAAAAATGTATATTTTATTCTTCTTATGCTATTCCACACAATTCCACATATTCCAACTTGCCAACAACCAACCTTCTGATGAAAATCTTCTGATGGTTATAATTCTGCATAAAACTTGTAAGCTGTAGGAAGTTCAGTTAAGTCTGACACAAGGCTGAAATGAAGAAAAATTGACCAGTTCCCTACGCTATAATATAAGACAATGCAAAGGGAGTGATGCTGTAATGAAAGCAAAGACTATTTCTAAAGCCGATTGACAGGATTTGTTGCCAATACGGTTTTGATCAAAAAAATCCCTGTCCCAACTGGTTAAATCAGCAAGAAAAAACAAAACTGAATAACCATAAAAACAAACTTATAAGACATATCAGAAATGCTATTTGGGTTCAGCAAGCAAATGAAAAAAAATGAAGAAAGAAGGGAAGATAGATGTATTTAATTTCTACTGCCAATATTTTATAAATAATGGACTTGTTGTGGATCTTCATCACCAATTTGTTGTGTAGTTGTGGCGAAACTTTGCCACAAAGTTGTAGTGATTGGTTTGTGCCAGAAGTAAAACACAGAACAAGAAGGTAGGTTCAAAACAGTGAATTTGTATAACAAGAAACAAAATATTCAAAGGAAGTGTTAATAAATAGTAACTAGAAATCAGTAAGTCTGAAGGTATTATTACGCTGCTTATTGCCTGACTAGTAGCTGTCATCAACTGCCCTTAACTTCTCCTGTTAACTGCTTTGTTAGCTGCTCTTTTGGAAGTCCCGCAAATAACCATATAACAAACGGAAGAGTCCATTCCTCATAGGAGGGCACCATAACAGGACTATTCTGTTTTCATTGTGTAAAAAACATATCAGAAAAAAATATATCAGAAACACTACTTTGTTTCAGTGAGAAAATGAAGGAAATAAAGAAAGAAGATTTAATGTCTCTTGTCAATTTCTCATAAAAATGAACTATTCTGTTTTGACTATGTGGAAAGACACTAGAGACACTAGTTGGCTTCTGTTAGTAAAAGAAAGAAAGAAAGAAAGAAAGAAAGAAAAAAGATCAAATTTTTTAATGTCTGTTTTAGTGTAATGGAAAAAGTTGTCAATTTCAAATCTTTTCATTTGTACCCACTTCTCAAAATAATGATCTTTATTGCAATATTTTGTTAAAGTTGTTAAACTCAAATATTCAACAATGTGATAGGTGAATATCTATAGACATTTTATTGTCACAAATCTTGCCATAAGCTTATTTAATCATTAACTAAAGAATTAAGATTCATCAGAAAATTCAAAGAGGAAAACCATGAAATTTTCACGTGTATTTCTAGTGATTTAATAAACTATCAAATTAAAATAACAATCTTTTAATTTCCTTGCTTTTAGAAATACAGGCAGTTATCCAATAAAATATTAAAACAAATTAGACATTTGTGTCTGCAGGGAAAATTTTATAGTATAATCAATGTTTGTCTTATTTCTTGAGAAAATATTTAATTAATGCAAAAGTCAATAATGAACAGGGTCCCTAAAAGGCAACTCCTTACTTTAAAAATGGTTTATATTAAATTAAATATTATAAATTGTTTTGTAAAAGTTATAATTTTAATTTGTGTAAGAACAATCACAATTACAAATCATTAAAATAAAATAGTAAAATATGAACTGAATATGAAGCAATTCTGAAAATAAAAAAAAGAACTTTTTTATACCAATATTTTTATAATAATTCCTCTAAAATAAGGGTATTTTAAAATCTTATTAGATGTACAAAATTTAATTATTGCGGGAATCATCATCAGAGCCATGTTATTTTGTTATGGCAGGTACAGGAATATCTTTAAATATGCCTGTCACCAGCACCTCTGATTAGGGGGTTGTGAGGAGCATGGAACCACCTCTTAATTGCTGTTGTTTTTCTTAGGTCCACCCTGACCCGAAGTTGTATCACCTTTTAGGGTCCCAGCTATGGGCAAATAGTTAACCCTCAAACTGGGGTCAAAACACTATGAAAGTATAAAAATAGACTTTTATAGAAAAATATATATTTTTTGAAGGAAGAAAAGTATTACCATAACATTTTTGAAGGAAAAAAAAATTGCCATTTTTGAAGATAAAAATTATTACCAGTAATACATTTTTGAATACAAAACTAGAAGACATCTTCAGTTTTCTAAAATACAAAAATAAAAAATAAAAACAACTTTATCATCAAAAGCTGACTAAATCAACCTTCTCACTATAACCGAACATTAAACAAAATACCTTAAGACCCCACCTTTTTGGCATTAAATAACCCACATATGCTGTTAAACAAAATTCAAACTCAAACTCAAACTCATATCATACCCCTGTTAAATAAAAATTCATTGATTGATCTGTTTTCTAGACTTTGCATGTTATTTAACCCCAGAAAATGTTTTTTGATTGTAAGAATATTTTCTTTGAGATAATAATTGTTTAGGGATACAAGTCCTATTAATTAACCTATTGATGGGGGAGAAGGGCTAGATTCACATCTTTCTCAGGGGTATTTACATATAAGTAACTCTAATAAACCCAACTGTTACCAAAACTCAACTCTTCAATTTTTAATTCCTAACCATTATCCATTACACCACCTGCATATCCAAACTTTTTAAAATATTGGAGTTTGTTAAATTTTGTTTGTATCAATATCTCTGTGGGTTATTTAATACTGAAATATAAATATTTTGAACACAATTTTATGGATTCAACTAAATATATTTTAAACATAATTGTATAGCACCAACTAGAAATAAAATGTATTGTTGGTCATTCAACTATAAATAATTGGTGCTTCCACACTCCTCAAAATCTTCAATCCCCTGACTTTGCCTGTTATTTAACCCCAGAAATTGCAGAATTGCTGTCAGATGTAGTTTATCAACATACACAGAACAATTTATGATTAGTAAATATAGTTTTTACTTAATAACAATATCACCTAACCAGTACAAATTAATACACAATTTTAAAAGATTTAAAACTTTATAAATTATTCTTATTAAAATTTTAAAAATGTGAAAATAATTCTAGTAAAAATTCATTATTCATCAAAAAGAATTTTTTAAAGACATTAGTATCCTTTGTATATCTTGTAAAAGCAATTAAAATCTTTTCTAATTAAATAATGTCTTAATTTTATTGAATTCTTTATTTTATCATTTAGAGAGATATTCAGTAACAGGCAGTTCGGTTTTACAAAAAAATTGATTCTCCAAGGAGTTCTGCATGTAGCTGATATAAACATTAAGCAGTACTGTGTTTGTATTTTATTGAGAACCTCAAGAGCACCTGAATAAATATAGGAAGAGTATTCAATACTACAGAAGATAGTAAAGAGGTGGTCCCACTTTGCTTGGTGTGAAATGATTATAAAAAAAAAATAAAAAGTTCCTTTAATTTCCGTTTTCTATATCTGCTGTCAACCCTGTGTGAATGTTAATATCATTAAGATTGTAGCCACCAATAATGAATCCTATTACTAACAAATATAGTTTTTACCTGATGTAATTCCTATGAGTTATATATATTTGGCTTACTATTTTTAAAAAATTTTAAATCCTGCTCAAAATAGTTTTCAGAAGGGGTATAGTTTTTGGCTGAATACTAAGATTTGTGCTCAAATGCATTTTATATTAATTCAATTTTTATGTTAAAACTTTATATTTGCACATATATAAACCTACCATCCACCCGTGCATTGAATACTGCTGTCATATCTGGTCGGGTGCCCCTGCTATAAGAAGTCTGGCTTCTTGACAAAATCCAATGAAAAATCTGTAATGTAATTGATCAACTCTAGTCACTTTCTCACCGACATAATGTGACTTCCCTCTGTCTCTTCTACAAATATTTTAACAGGTACTGTTCCAATGAGCTTAGCTCCCTGGTGCTCCCTCTGCATGAATTTAGTTGAGCTACAGTGAAGCAAATCAACTGTAACTGCAACTTCTACTCTACAGCTTCTTTGCTCACACTTCTTACCTGTGGAATTCCCTTCTATATATTTGCTTCCCTGACAGCTACAATCTCCAAGAATTTAAATGCAAAGTCAATTACCATCTCTTATCTTCTTGACTCACATCCTTTCCTTGACAACCCTTGTATCATGTTCTTCCTTTCCACTCCACTCTCATGCAGCCCTCTTCACACCTGTATTCTCATCCTTTTCTTACTCATTCTCTGACTCCCTTGTAAGTTGTTCCTCTTTCTCATCACTGATCTCCTATGTAACCCCCTGTGCACCAGAGGCAGTTCTACCTTGTTTTGGGTGAAATGATTAGAAAAAAAAATTGTAAAAATTATATTCAAATACATATTAAATTAAGTGTATTTCTTTGGAAGATAAAATTTGCTTTTAATCATTACTTATTTTTCAACTCTACAGCATTTGTCTCGCTGATACTACATTGCAAATGTCTCACTGCTCTATTGTTGCTTCCCCTGTTCCAAATGAGCTCCATTTCTTAATTACACCAGCTCAGATCTTTACTGCTAAGACCAGCCTTGATATGTCCATCATCATTTCCTCTGTATTCCACTTGTAAGGAGGAAGTTCCAGATATTTCTCAAGAACCACTATTTCATGGAACAGACTCCTGCCACATTCACGATGTATATGCATGTAATAAATATACTGAATCCAAAGCAAAGAAATAATACAACTAAGATGCAAGTGGCTACTGAGAGTGAAAGAGAAAACCAATCCTAGAAGAAGCAAGGGATAAATCTCTATTCCTGTTCCAAAAATGGATTGGGGTATGAACCGTATGATAGGTGAACCTATCATACAGTTCACCTATCTTATTTCCTCTTATTGAGGAAAAAATAAACAAAAAGTAAATAAAATTTCAAAGTTCAGATGGACATGTTAGAAGTCCATTTGAAGTAGATTTTTTAAGAAACCAGAAAACCAATACCAAACACTGCTATTGCTAACACAGATGCTATGAAGATTGTTTGTTTCTTCTGTTCTATAATATAGACACACTTTTATTTTTAAATATGGTTTGTTATATATTAGATTTAAAAAAAAAACATTATAATGATTGTTGGGATGCCCGCGCCTATTCGGCTATAATGGACTATTCCATTACTATGTTAAGTAATGGTGGCAGCCAAACAACAAGTCAGTCGTAGACTTTCGGTGATGACCCGGAAGTAACCATTGCTCATACTATGTCTTACAACGGTTAGGACGATTAACCTTTATTCTTGTATTGGATACTAATAACCTTTGTAAATACTATTTTCACGGAATACAACAATTAATCTATTCCTGTTGTTGAGTTATTTATTCTTACTCACAACATAACAATGATCATGTCAGAATGTGAAGTATGAAATATGAATGGCTAGATATTGCAGTGTATGAGGTAATCCTCTGACGACATTTATAACCAGTCATTTTCCAATTGCTCTTTTGACAGATTAATCCAATTTAATATTTAAATGTTTTTGCAACATAAAGAGTCCATTTTCTACTGTATTTTTGTAGTGATAGAGAAATAAATAAATAAAAAAGACCAAGATTTCACCATCTCTAAAAATAACCAGGAAATAAATAATAAGAAGGAGACCAAAATTTCACCATCATATGTATACGTATTCACCCAAATATTCACATATGATGGTGAAATTTTGATCTTGAATTTTTTCTTACATCCTGGTTGTAAAAGCTTTTTGATCGGTTGGTTGAACTATGGTTTTGTTGGTCTGGCAGATTTTATTTTCTGTCTGTTTTTAGAGATGGTGAAATTTTGATCTTGTTATTTATTTTTTTATCACCCCATCTTCATTGCAGATACTATGATTTTAAAAATTAATTTTTTTTTGGTATATTTCTATAGCAACTCAATAGTATATTTTCAGGACAAATAATCTTGAATGCATTTATTTTACAAATAATTTCAGTATGACTTTTTTCTTTTTGAAAACAATCTTAGTTCTGGTAATGCTTATTAAAACATACAATGTGACCCACATTGCATTTCAATCCTCGAGCTCATCATTATATACCAAAAGCTGGAAAAGGGTGTGATGCATGCTCACAAGGTAACATGATGAAAGACAAATGCCACATCTAGAAATAAGAATCTGAAACCTGTTTCCCATATAATATAGAGATGTTTTATTCAGAGATTTTCCTGCTCACCAGGGTAGGTAAATAGGTGATATATGAGACCATTTCTGATATGTCAGCTCTTTCCACTACCAACTCCTCAACCATCTACTCATTTCAATGTGGTGACTGGAGTTATGAAATGAACTCTCCCAGATCCCAATGACTGTTAATACAGACCATCACCCAGATATACTCTATCATCATTTGATCTCCTAAAATCCCTTTACATCTTGTTCCCCTTTGGTTAATATGGATGCTGCTTAAAAAATATACTTGAAAAGAGACATCCACAGGGCTACCAAACAGAAATGCTTGAGACTGAAATAAAACCACCTTTTCTCTTTCTATGTGGGTGCCTAAAGTATCACATTTGTTATATATTAGATTAAAAAAATATAGTGGTCATGTAGGAATGTAAAGTATAAAATATGAATGTCTAAATATTGCAATGCATGAGATTTGACTGTGTGGAAAAGCAGGTTTTACATTCTTATTTCTACATGTGGCATTTGTTTTTTATCATGTTACTTTGTGAGCATGCAACATGTTTTCCTAGTTTTTGGTCTCCTTTTTATTATTCATTTCTTGGTTATTTTTTTATTGCATCATTTGCAATAAACGTTTGTTATAATTTCCAAATGATTTTTTGAGCGAGCCACACTAAATAAAAATAAAATATGAAATCTTGTAAAACATGTCACAAGAAATGGATTTCTAATGTTTAAAAAAACTCATTTTTGGTGTATATCTAATTCAGTTGTAAATGAGTTGGAAAATTGTAATGTTTATTAATTTCTGTAAAGCATGTGAAAATATTATGGGAATTGTTTAAAGAGATGTTTGGACATTATGTTGATTTTGATGTTTTCTTAACTCTTGAAATTATAATTCTTGATTGGTTTTGGTTTAGTTTGTTTTATAGCATATCAACCTCAATATGCTATTAATGCCAACAAGATTTTTACAATAGATTCATATGAATAAATTATGTATTCTTTGTAAGAAATCAGTTTGTAGATCAGATATATTACTGGCATATATATTTTTCTTCAAAAATGTATTGCTGGTAATATTTTCTTCTCCAAAAAGTATTGCTAGAATTTTCACTATAAAAATTTTATGCTTCATAGTGTTTTGACCCCAGTTTGGGGGAGGTTAACTATTTGCTCATAGCAGGTGCTACCACCTTGGATTAAGGTGGACCTGGGAACAACAGAAATTAAGAGGTGGCTGTATTCTCCTCAAAACTTCCCAGCTAAAGTCCTTGCTGCCAGATGCAGTTTATCATCAAACTCAGGACCCAAATCTAGTTCATCATCATACCCAGGATGCCTCATTGGGGGGAGGTACCTCTCTGCAGAGGTGTAGTTGACATGTTCTGAAGCCCCAGCCAACAGGGTGGATATTTTTTTCTAGTACTTATTTTTAATAAATAATTTGTAATAAATTTTTATAGCAATTTTTTCTAAATATGTATCATGCAAACAATGCTCCATGTCAAGTTACAATAATCAATAATCACAGTATCTTTTTCCCTTTGTTCCAGGCCAGACCAACACAAGATTTTGCCAACCACAACAGAAGTGGCTTATGCCTAAGAACTTCTCCTGTCCACGAGATACAAACACCATTTCCAGGTGTCTAAAGACAACCAATATTGGTCACATTCCCGACTGCACACAGTGGATTGATTTGAGGCCAGATATGCCTGACAGTCAAAACTCAGAACTACATAATCAACTACAACTTTCACAGGCACGGAAAAAATAAGGGGTAAAAAAATAAGGAGGGAAAAATAAGGGGCAAAAGGGGGAAAGATAATCATTTTTCTAAAAAAAAAAAATTACAAGTGGATCCTTGTGAATAATTTTTGATAAATAAATAAAAGGTTGTCTCTGGCAGACATTTTGTGGAGAATTTTTTTCCTTGTTTCTTTTTTTTTATTCACTTTTGTATCTCCACTGACATGGACATTGTGACGACAGTTGATGGTAATGTGAAATCATGATAATAAGAGGATAAATCATTAATGTGGTGAAGTGTTTCATTTATTCAGTTTGATATGAAGAAGTTTTAATGAAATTTAAGCTTGTATCATTTTATGATGATTGGAGAATTTACAGGCTGAAAAGTTAATAAAAGACAAATTATTATTTTGATGAAATATTTCTTGAATCAGATTCACCAAAAAGCTTAAAGATAATATTTAAGCTAAAAGAAGATATCAAATGTTGACTAAAGAATACAGATTGAAATTTTCATGAAAAAAAAAGATTAATTAACATTTTTCTTATGAAGTTCATCACCGAAAAGTTAAAAGAGAAAAATAGAACCCAAATTCTCTCAACTGATGGCATTGAGCAAAAGTGTTTGAAGTTTTATGGCTAGATAGCAGTAAGCCCAAATAAATCACCAACTTCTAATAAAAACAATACAGGAAATAATAACTGTAAAACATCTTAGAGCTTCTTTTTCCATTCGTGAACACATTCTGTGATAAAAGATGTTTTTTAAATGGATAAATGCCCACATCAAATGCAAATATGTCACTTTATCGACCAAACTTTTAATTAAAAATATAAAATATCTCCAAGATTTGAAGAACATTGTAATGCATGATTTCAAAATCTTTAAGCTTGAATTGTTTCATACAACTTTGATTGGTAAATTAACTGGTCAAAATTCAGCAAAGACAGATGAAATTTTGAAAATATGCTTCTATTTTTTGTTAGTCTTCTGAGATGAAGAAATGAAAATAACACTGTAGATGACTGCCTAGTTAGCATAGTTAAGACATAATCTATATTGATACCCAAACAGTAAGGGGAGAGCAACTCTCAGTATGCAAGACTGACTACTGCAAGACTGATAAGATACAAAGGAAATCTCACTTCATAGCAAACACTCTTTTACATAATATATTAGATGATAGTCAAAGGCGCACCAACTGGAAAGTCATGAAAAAAATAAGTGCAACAAAAGTGCAATAAATAAGTGCAACAGGGCAATAAATCTCATCTGTTATGAAAACACAAATGAGATGTCTAAAAACCAACCTCATTAATAAGGATAAGTATGGGACAAGGCAAGGAAGGTAACTCTTTTTGTTTTCAAGAGTCATCTTCTAAAATTAAGCATTTTATAAACAAAAAGCGTATTAACCTAAAAATATTGATCGATGCAATTTTAAATTGTTGTCATTATACATCAGGCATTAGCTTTTTCATAAATCAAACACTTTTAATCAAGGAGTATATATGTATATATATTTTTACTTTTCTAAAAATCATTCCATCTCAAGTAAGGCTGTAATGCCGCTAAGATGCAAGGAGCTACTAAGAATGAAAAAGAATGAGAATACTTCCAAAGAAGGAATCGGAAACCCAATCCTAAACAGGAAATACGGAATAAATCTCTACTCATGTTCTAAAGAGGGGAAAGGTGAGTTAACTGGGAAATAGTCAAACCTACCTACTTTCTCAAAAATTCAGCCCCAAAATTAATAAATATACTGTTTGATAAACAAACCAAGCATCTACTCAAATACAAGTATCCACTAAAAAATAACATTTAAAGAGATAAAAATATGTCAGATTACTAAAAATACATTCCATAAAATATAGCCAAGTTGAATGCATATTGCCATTTCATGAGCTATTTTGATAAATATTCGAATATATTAGAATATTCTAATAAGGTATCTCATCACTTGTACCACTGAAGAACAATTGTAACTATCTATGTGTTCACATGAAACTTTAAATCACAGAAATTTTTTGAGTATAGCTTATATATATATATATATATATATATATATATATTATTAGTTATTACTTTAGAACATTTACAAACTACAAACTACTACAAAACTGTACATGTTGTTTTGATATTGAAAGAACAGCATCTCATCAAGTAGTTAATATATCATTATTAACTACCTGATGGGACATTATTCTTTCAATTTTGAAACAAAATGTATAATTTTGTAGTTCTTTGTAGTTTTTACATGTTCTAAAGTAATATTTAAAAATAAATATTCATTGCTTTATTTTTATATTGAGCATTGTTTTAAATTAATGTTTTTGAACATTGCAATTATATCTTCATTCCTTATTCATTTGAATATATATATATATATATATATATATATATATATATATATATATATATATATATAATGTTCAAAACATTAATTTAAAACAGTACTCAATATAAAAATAGAGCAATGAATGTTTATTGTTGTTTGTACATGTTCTAAAGTAATAATTAATAATGTATATGTATATATATATATATATATATATATATATATATATAAAGACATAGCCTATATAGATAGCTAATAGTCAAGCAGTAAGGAGAGAGAAGCTCTCAGAATACAAAATAGACTATTGACAGACTGATAAGATACAAAGGATATATATATATATATATATATATATATATATATATATATATATATATTGACTGAGAAAGTTTTGTAAAATTGATTCACTATGTAGAATTCTATATTTATTCAATTGAAGGTTAGAATATTTCATTAAACATTTTTCATTCAAGTTTTTCTTCATCATGGTCAGATTTTTTATATCATAAAGGCATATTTCAAATATAAAATGTTCAGCACACAGTTTCATTTACATTCTCATTCTTAGCTGCTGACAAGGGATCATTATGCAACTTCGATAGCTAAAACCAGAACGTCATCTTGCAATGCAATTAGTAGCTCAAATCTACTTCAGCTTTGTTGATGTGCTTGCTTTGTAGCTCTTATTTACAGTGTTTTATACTTCCATTATGTCATTATTATTTGGCCAAAAAAACAAGCCCATTCCAACAATATAGAACCAGTTGTTCATGAAAGAATTGGATTTTTCCCCATGTCTCAGTGGAATCTTTTTCTACAATAAATTTTAGGTATTAGAGTAATATTTCAATGATATCAATTAAATAGAAAATATAAATGTAAGAGTGAGCTATAGAAGAAGGATTAATTTGTATTTTCTCTATTAATAAATCCATGATATAATAAAACCATATTTCACAGATGGAACAGAATGGCAGAAAGGAAAAGGAATGATAAACATGCTTTGTTCTCAGAGAGACTTCTACACTACTAAGACATACATAAAACTATATATACATATATACACATGTCCAACACAGAGAATAGCATATCACGTATACCTACACAGCAAAGCAGAGTCTCAGAAGAAACAAAAAAGAAGGGTCTTACATATAATATGAAAATACTCCTGTGTCTGAAGAGCCAAGTTTAGAACTTCAGATTAAAATGGGCCAAATTTTTCTAATATGTCCCAGGTGAGGACATATTCCAAAAGCAAGCTTTGGATTTCCCAATTTGAGGACTGTGAGCTGGAGTTTCTTTTGATATATTCCCAAAAGGAAATAGCACCATGGACATGTAAGCTAAATCTGCCTCTGTCCAGGCCTTGGGGAACTAAGCTGGAAAACAATCTCTTGTTTTGGCTATTGTAAACCAAACTGAAATCGACTGCTGATTTTGTCTTTGTATAGAGTGTCATCACTAAGCTGTCCATCACGCAACCCATGTGACTATCTCCACCAGGTAAATCTGTTCAAGTAAATCAGTTATAATTATTTATATTAAAACTTAATATTGACTAACCAGTTGGTTCATTTACTTTTTCACCAAATTTTTCATACAGTATATTTCAAGTATAAAAAAATTATCAAATAAATCTTTTCCTTGAGAAGATCTTGTAAAATACTTGATATCCAAATCATGTAAATGCATATAGACACTTGGCAGCATGACAGACATTATTCTTAATGACTTTGTGCCAAATAAAATACAAGATTAGTTTTTATGAAACAGCCTCTTCGTGATATCAGCTGAATATAATGGTATTGGTATTATTAACTGTTTTTTTTATAAGGAAACATTTAGCTGTCATTGACTTAAAATCCACAGCTACTTTCAGTTGAAATTTATGAAATCATTCTATTAAGACAATTTACAGGTCTCTTATATTTATTATCATTGATATTTTTAGTATTGATGAAGGCTTTCTTCTTAAACTTTTGTTTGATGTAATGTGGAACATTAACAACTTGAATACAGAGTGAAAAATATGTTATGCAACCAAGAAAATTTCACTTTACCACATCAAGGAAAATGATAATTTAAAAATAGGTCTTCTCATTTAATTCTATAGGCATTGCTCTTCAATTTGTCAGGTTCTTACTTAGAGTGAACCCCTTTAGCATTAACTACTCTTTGAAGACTCTTGAAAAAAAAGTGGCCAAGGCACACAGAGTTACCTGGTTGATTTCTGTCCATGCACAAAGGAAAGCTTGCTTCAGACCATCCCAAATTTTGCGTGTATTTGCATATACATTTGACTAGAGGATGGACCATATTGAGTCGTCCATAGGATTTTAATCTGGCAATGATTTTCAATTGTTTAGCAATTGCAAAGTTGCTCATTCTAGATTGATGATTGTTGGTGAGTTGTTTTGTTTTTATGGCAAATCAACCCCGGCAGGTCATTTATTGCCAACAAAATTTTATTTATTTATTGCTGGTAATATCTTTTTCTTTCAACAATTTATTGTTTTTTTTTATATAAGTTTTGTGTCTAGTAATACTTTTTTCTTTTTGAGTATCCAGATTCATTGGGATTTGTTTTTAAGAGCAGAGTCACCAAGTCCTACCCTTGTTATTTAACCCATAACTGGAGGGAAGGGATGGATTAATACCTTTCCCAAGGGTACCAGTGTTTAAGTGAATGCAGGGTATTCAACTGGAATTCGAGCTCGGCTCACCGATTTCTCTTTCCGAGCCGATATCCACTGCACCATAATGCACATCCATCACTAAACGCTTACAGTGCCTGGTATTCCCAAGCAGTCATCCCAGATTGATGAAGATTGATTATTGTTTCACATTGTTTATACATGCTGTGCAAAATATAATGATTCAAAACTTAACATTTTCTCAGAAACCTGTAAAATATAAGCAAAACATTAATACAACCCCAAAATTAAGAGAACAGTTGTATGCTGGTTTAAATTTGAAAATAAATCCTGCTGCAAAATATATTCCCTACCCTGTATGTCGTTATCTTCTCTTCAAGTGCTATCCATTTTGTTGTTGTTGTTGTTGAAATTCCTCAGGTGATGGAATTTCTGCTGTTTGATACAGTACTTTGTTTATGATTCTGTCATGTCAGTTCCAAAAGTTCAAAGAAGGACAATCCTCACTAACAGAACCTAAAACATACTTTGTCAAAAGGAACATCAACAATGCTATACTTTTTTTTATAACAGCATTCATTTCAAAGAACATACTTAAATGTAAATATTAAAACAATAAATAAACATTACAGATCAAGAAGTTCAAATTGACTGTCACATCAGCCAATCTGGTTCCACTAATCCTTCATATTCTTTGACTGTCTTCGTCATATTGACGCTAAGTCCAATTCTACAAAATATCGACCACTTCTAAAACGATATTTCCAATTGATCAAGTTCTAGCTGAGCTATTCCAATTAATTCAATTGTATCTAATTATGATGTAGGAATATTTTCCAAATAATTGCAGTGCCATCACAGACAGAGAGACTCTCTCTTTAAATGTTCTACTTTGAGATCTGACTGTATATTTGTTGCCTACCAAGCATAATTTTGCTACGCATTTTATGAAATTCACATAATGTATGTTAGATGGTTCAAAGGTTTTCCTCTGAAAATGAAACTTTCTTCTTATAATTTGACTCACCTGAATTCATTTGTAAAGAATGAGTTAAGAATTCAGTACCATATAAAAACAGAGAAACATTAATTTATATTATCCTTAATATGCATTTCACAAAATGATTTCTTCAATATCTGTCTATATTTCTGAGATGTGGTATTGTAACTATTTACACTATTTACATTGTTTGGACTATTGTCCTCATCTTTGTTGTCATATTCACAATGTTTTAGCTGTTGTACTCTGCATCCTTCTTCAGGTGACATATTTAGGAATTTCAAATCAAACCCTTTAAGTGTTAGTGATCATGGCTTTCCACAATTTCCTGTTATTTGTGGCGCTTAATAAATTTTGTCTTTTGATTACTCTCTTACACTTTGCTTCGCCATCAATTTACTAATGTTCATTCTTCTTCTGTGTGCCGTGTTCCTTCAGGATGTTGGAGATAAAGGATCTCCACAGTTTCCTAAAATAACCAAAGAAGGAAGGAAAGAAAGGAAAGTAAGCAAATTGGAAGTAAAAAAAGAAAAGTAAAAAAAAGAAATAAGGAAAGAAGTAAAGAAAAATAAGCAAATTGGAAGGAAATAAGAAAAGAAAGAAAGAAAGAAAGAAAGAAAAGTAAGCAAACTGGAAAGAAAGAAAGAAAGAAAGAAAGAAAGAAAAGTAAGCAAACGGGAAAGAAAGAAAGAAAATTGGAAGTCAAAAAAGAAAGAAAGAAAAGTAAGCAAACAAGAAAGAAAGAAAGAAAGAAAAGTAAGCAAACGGGAAAGAAAGAAAGAAAGAAAGAAAGAAAGAAAGAAAATTGGAAATCAAGAAAGAAAGAAAGAAAAGTAAGCAAACTGGAAAGAAAGAAAGAAAGAAAGAAAAGTAAGCAAACTGGAAGGAAAGAAAGAAAGAAAATTGGAAATCAAGAAAGAAAGAAAGAAAAGTAAGCAAACAAGAAAGAAAAAAAGAAAGAAAGAAAAGTAAGCATCCTGAAGAGACATGACACATTGAAGATGATGATATTTGATTTTCATTATCAATACAAATTATATCTTGAATGAAAAATAATTGTGGGTGTAAAATTTTTCATAACAGGATAAATCATTACTATAGTCAGTGAGGAGTTGATACCAGTATAGGGTAGGACTACCTTTAGCAGTAATTATGGCTTAAATTCTGTGTGGGATTGACTCATACAAAATTTGAATTTTCTCCAGCGGAATTTTTATCCTTTCATCAACCAGGGTAGATTGTTCTGGTTCCATGTGCCATGCCTTTACTGGATATCTCCGTTTCAGTTATTTCTCTTTTTAGCAACTAAACTCTCCATGTTTTTGTTCACCTCTGCTGTGGAAAATAAAGAGTCTGGCTTGAAATTCCAATGTATACTATTTGATGATGTCTGGAGTGTACAACAACTGAAATGTTGTGAATATTACAACAAAGATGAGGACAATTGTCCAAACAATGTAAATAGTGTAAATATAATTTCTTCCTGCAACAATATTATTTTCAGATGTCTTTATTTTTTTATGATTAATTTTTGATAAAGTAAATATAAATGTAACAAAGAATCATCATTTTTTTAAGCAAATGTATTACTTCAGTTTATGTATCTTTCTGTTGAATATATGAACAAATTAAAATGTATCTTTCTGTTCATTTTTGGAGTTTTACCAAAGATTATTTCCCTGTGAGCATTTACTGATTCTGTCATTCCATCATTCCATCATTCCACTAATTTTCATCATTCCATCATTCCACTAATTCCATCATTCCATCATTCCACTAATTCCATCATTCCTTATCAGATAAACACCAAACATTTTAAAAGAAGTAGATAGGAAAATAGTCACTGGACAAACCTCAGAAGGATTTTGTCACAGAACATGAGAATATTCTGACGATAATGCACAACATTGGTTTACCTGTGAACTTGACTGAAATTCAAACTTACTCTCCAATAGCACAATCCAAGCTGCTATCCATTACTCCACTCTGCATTGTAATAATAATACAACCCTCCAAAAATAAAAATATTCCTTAAAAATATACAATTTTGTAAGAGATGGATTCATACCTTTCTCAAGAGTATTAACATTTAAGTGAATGCAATGAACTCAACTGGAATTTGAGCTTGGTTTTCTGATTGCCTAATCTGAGCCACAATCCATTATCCCACCATGCTTCCATCTATATTATATATAGCATATTTGAAAATATATACATACCAGAAATAATGAACTTGACTATTCAACTAATACAAGGTGTGTTCCAGAATTTTTGCGAGTTTTTCAAGTAAGACATGTATTAATTTCAAAGAAGTACAAAACTCTAATCTCCTTCAAAGTAAGATTCCCCTCACTTCAATTCACTTATTGTAGCATGCCAGCCACATCAGGAAGGCCTCTATGGAAGTCATCCAAACTGAAGATGTTACAGTCTCTGTCATCTTCTTGATGTCTTCAAAAGAACTGCCTCTTATGTTCATCAGCTTGGAGAAAACCAAAAGTCACAGGGAGCAAGATCTGGACAGTAAGGGAGGGACAGTTTTGATGCCCATCTCTGTCAACACAAAACCTTATTGAATAGCAAGTTTCTAAATTGTCTCATTCTCCAAACTACATTCTCCAAACTCGTCAGCTGTGACAAGCAGAATTGAGTAGAGTGCGTTCAAAGAATTGTTACATTCTTTATATAATTTTTCATGTAATCTTTTTTTTCCAGTACATAAATTATATAGAAATTCATAAAAATGAAAAAGCTAACCCTCCACAATATCAACTATGAACATGGCCAAATAGTGGTGACCATGTTTGCAAAATAAAACATTCCTATAACTCTAGATACATACATAAAACAATCTATACATTCAGTTAAAAATTAAAAAAAATTCATCCATGATAATGGCTGGAAGTATAGCCAAAAGCAGTTGGATAAATAAAACATTTGGAAATTTTTTATATAATTTATGTAGTGAGAAAAAATATAAGATCACATGAAAAATTATATAAAAAACTTAACCACAGCATCCTGTCTTGAAAAGTTTATAGATTTTTGGTTGTGAATATGTAGAGAAGTGTATGAAAAGGCTCTCATGCATGCATATATATGAAATTATTTGTTTGAACATTAGTTTTTGATCAATACTTGTACTTAAGTAGATATTCTGTTTATGATCGAACAGCATATATATTTATATCACATACCCACTATACTTCTGATACCGACAGTTTCATTTCAGTTCATAAACATCGTTATATTATGTTCTGTATTTTGTAACTTGTTTTACCCTTTGCACAGAGATCTTTAATTTAAAAACATTGGTACATTTGTACTTATTCTCTCTCTCTCTCTCTCTTTCTATATATATATATATATATATATGTGTGTGTGTGTGGTCTCTAATAGCCCTAAAACCACACAGCTAAATTCTCTACAAAAAACAATGTAGTGTATCAGTTTACTTGCCCATTCAGATATTGTATCTCTGATACTACTAATAAACTCACTACATATATTGGTTTTACTAGAACCACATTCTCTCATAGACTCCTCTGTCACTTTCCTGATCTTATTTCTATTAAACAACATAGCCATGTACATGTACATAATATTAGACAGATATTAGTTGATAGCACAATAATACTCATACATACACACAGTAAAAAGAATCTTCAGATATTAGAGGCCATCTACATTAAAACAAAAAAACTTACACTCAATAAAGTTATATTTCAAACTAGTCACAACACATTACATTGCATCTAGACATATGGTACTCTTGTTGATGTTTTGGTTTCGTACATAGTACAAAGTCATAGAAATACATTATGAATTTACAACCTGTGTCTGCTATTCTGTG
>JBBBDQ010029662.1:0-5000 GCA_037127315.1 Ascarosepion bandense | reverse complement strand
CATTTATTTTTTATTCTTTCTTCAATACCTCCTGTATTCAGCAATTCCCCCAATTGTAACTCCTTGCAATCCTGCCTTGCTTGGGGGGAAATGATTAAAAACAAATGCATCTGCACCTTGTTTAATATCTGGATCTGGATCAGGTTTTTTTTCACTCTCTTGAGGAACCCCTCCCTGGATGACTTACACTGTTTTTGTGTCTGCCATTTTAGAGAATTTGCCACTGCTTGACAATGTGGGTTGGCGAAGCCTATTTAAACTATAGCTGGTTGTTTATGTAACTAGCAGTTGGCTTAGAGGAACTCTTCTGCCCTTTGAAAGATCTTGTTTTTTTCGCCCTGCAGGATACCTACACCACTTTTCTCACTAAGCTTGCACCCAGCAATTGCACCATGTTTCAGCATGAATTAGCCATAATTATACTGTCTTTTATATATATATATATATATATATATATATATATATATCCTGTCTGAAGTGTATACACCCTGTTTGAAGATTCAATACAAATCATATAAATCTCAATAACTCAAGAAGTTCTAAACCAATATTTGTCAAATTTAAAATTATCCATATCCACCCTTAGTAAATGTTAACTAAATTTTCTGCCAGTTTCAGTGTTTCATTTTTTAAGTATTTGTAGTTTACAAAAATGGACTAGTATGTAGACCTCTGAAATATAATACATATTTTTTCTTTTTGTCCATAATATATGTTGAAACATGGGTAAACGGAAGGCTCTAACAACTGCTGAAAAATGGAAAAAAACAAAGTTATGAAATGAGGGAATGTCCACATTTGAGATATCAAAGAAGCTTTGCAGATATCATTGAACAATAAAAAAGGTTGTTGAAAATATAACTAAGTTGAGAACTTGAAGCAGAGGAAAAGACTTTTAGAACTTACTTCCCCGAGATTAACATAACTTGTAAAGAGTTATAGTGAAACAACCATTTTTGATTCTTCTTCTTCTTTTTCTATGTAGCTTGTCTTTTCAGAACATAGGCAATCATGGCTTTCCACATCTCTCTATCCCTGGTGGCTTTTAGCACGCTTTCTCCTGTTACACCATGCAACCCCCATTCTGTCATCCACCTGCACAGGCTCTTCAAATATGTTATCCACTGCTTTCACTTGTCCTTTTTTCCCCTTTATCTGGCCTGTTAGTATCAGGTTCTCCAAGTCCTCTTTTCTCATTGTATGTCCCATGATGTTCAGTATTAATTTTCTTTTCATTTCCATCCTTTCCAAAACCTCTTCATTGCTCACATGCTCAGTCCATGATATCCGAAGAGCACTCAGAAAAGGTTGAAATTTAGGGAGTCAAGAAAGACAAAAGGTGTAGAATACTTTATGAACTGGAATCTGTAAAAATGTCTCCTAGGCAACTTCTTCTCTTGAAAGCAAATATTTTAAAGCATCAAAATTGGGCCAAGAAATACATGAAAATTGACTTTTCTAAAGTAATTTTCATGGACAAATCTCAAGTGACATGTTTTGGACCTGATGGATGGGCCAAAGAATTAATTTTATCTAATTCTGTGGCTAAAAGAAGGCAACAAAGAGGTGGTAGTGTTATGATATGAGCTGGAATTGTTAAGCAAATCATTATTAGACTATTCAAGTTCAATAAAGGAGTTATGATGAACATTACTAACTATTGCAATTTTATGAACAAGACCTTCTTTGCATGGTGCAAGTACAAGTCTTGCAGTTTCAAAGTAAATCCATGACAATGCTTCTTCTTGTGTATCTAAGCTTACCTGTAAATTCTTTGAGCATAAAAGATTTAAAGGAGAGAAGATAATGAAATGGCTACTATCAAGTCCTGATCTGAATCTTATTGGAAATCTATGGTCAATTGTGAAAATGAAATTATATGAAAATGGTGAACAATATAACAGCAAAAAAGAGCTTTGGAAATCAATTAAAATTTCTTCTTCTTCTTTTTCTTGTTCCGTGTCCCTTTGGGATATAGGCAATCATGGACTTCCATATAGCTCTGTCTCTTGTCACTCTCAACATATTTCCTCTTGGTATCTCTCCCAAACCTCGCTCTGCCATCCATTTGCTCAGGCTTATCAAGTACATCTCTTGCTGCTTTTCCCTGTCTCTCTTTCCTTCTATCTGTCCTGTGAGTATTAAATTTTCCAGGCCCTCCATCCTCACTAAGTGTTCCAGGAACCTCATCTGTCTCTTCCTGATGTTAAGTATGAGTTTTCTTCTCGTTTGTATCCTCTCCAACACTTCATCGTTACTCACGTTATCAGTCCATGGTATCCTCAGCATCTTTCTGTAAAACCACATTTCTACTGCCTCAAACCTCTTCTTCATTCTTGATGAGATCATCCAACATTCACTTCCATACAGAAGGACAGATATCACATAGCAATCCAGCACACTCTTCTTTGTTTCCAGTAAGGTTTTCCTGTCTCTCCACCCTCTGACTAGCTTTTGAAATACATCCTTGGCCATGCCAATGCATCTTTGGATCTCAATGTTGCACTTTCCATCCTCTGTCAGAACACTTTCCAGGTATTTAAATTTATTCATTTGTATTATTTTAGTTTCTTCGATCTGTAGTTGGAATTTTGGGGTGTTTTTTTTGCTGATGACCATGCATTCCATTTTCTTGAAGTTTATGTTCAGTCCTTTCTTCTCGCTTTCTCTTGCTAGCTTCTTTAGGATGTCCTGCATTTTCTTTACAATGTCTGCTATTAGCACCGTGTCATGTGTGTACATTACATTGCTGAGATTGTGGCTGTCAATTACAAATCCCAGCATGGCATTTATTTCTCTCATAATTGCTTTGCTGTACAAGTTGAATAGATCTGGTGAGAAAACATATCCTTGTTTTACGCCCCTTTCTATTTACTATGTCAGAAACTGAACTCGCTGAAGTAAAAAAATTTAACAAAATCAATGGATAATAGATTATTAGCTGTTATTGAGAAGGATCACCATATTAAAATGTAAAGTATTCAAAGACTTATTGTGTTTGTTATTTGTTGATCACTTTTTGATGATTTCATTCAGTCAGTTAAGTGCCATACATGATACATGCTTGGGCGATCATGTCTCAAAAGAGACATGACTGACTGGGCAGAAGGTTTTCCCAGAGTAGGTTGCCATTACTTTCTGTGGTAGACTGGTTGCCAAGGCCATAGAACCCAATCTGTTCTGTTATTTAACCCATAACCGGAGGGAAGAGACAGATTAATACCTTTCCAAAGGGTATTTACGCGTAAGTGAATGCAAGGAATTCAACTGGAATTCAAACTCGGCCAATATTCACTGCATCACAATGCACATCCTATGACTTCATTATTTTTCTATTAAAGTAAAATGTGATTATTTGGTTTATGACCTGGAATCTTAAAAAAAAACTAATAACTTCAGATGACAGTTTTCCGAATACATCAAATAACTACAATGACTTATTAATACTACCTAAAATTTTAACTCAGGCTAAATTGATTGTTTTAAATTTAAACTTTAAACCAAATTTCAATTACTAAAGTTTATGATTTCTTTAATAATTCCAGACAGGGTGTTTACAAATATATATAGTAGCAAACCACGACCATTCCTTTGGTATTCCATCATTTCTATTTTAACATTTTCCATAAACCACAAGAAAATTGTTTCTCCAATTACCTTAACCTGTTCATGGATAGAGTTAAATGTTACCTTCTAGTCCTATCCATGGGTAGAAATGTTAAAAAAATAACAAAGTTGAAAATTTTTTAGTCTGATATATTTTGTACTTCATGGATTTGATCAAACTAAAGTGATGTTTAGGTTGATGCAAGTACACAAGCACACAAAGGGGAGGAGATGCTGAAAAATTATACTATTTACATTATTCAGACTATTGTCCTCATCTTTACATTTTGGCTGTTGTATGCTTTGGCCTTCTTCAGGTGCTAGGAATTTCAAACTGAACCCTTTATTACAATCACTGTAGTATATTAATAATGTAAATAGTGTAAATACTACCTCATCTCAGAAGTACAGACAAATAGTGAAAAAAATTATATTTAAAACTTTAAAATTTCAGAGTCTCTCCCCCTTAATGAATATGTGTAGTTACATCAACCTGAAAATCACTTTTGTCTGATAAACTCCTTAATGACAAAACACATCACACAAAACATGTTCTAATATATATATATATATATATATATTGAGAGGAAAACTAAACACATAATTAAACAGTTATAAATCCAGAATTTATTTCAGCAATATAAAAATAATTTTTCCAATTGCCTCATCCAAACCATTGATGAATAAATAAATGTTAATTTCCCTCAAAATAATTTTAAAAAATTGTTTATAAAGGATTTTGCTGTAGCCTGGTATCAAGGACACATGACCCAGTGGATATAGACGTTGATTAGTTCCAATGACTTGACCAGAAGAATTGTGAGTTATGAGGCTACAGCAGTAGTGAACAGATAATTTTGAGTGTTGGGTTGACTACCACAATGAATTAGAATCATATGCCCCAGTGATTTGTAATAAAGGGTTTGGTTTGAAATTCCTAGCACCTGAAGAAGGCTGGAGCATACAATAGCCAAAACATTGTACAAATGGCAATCAAGATGAAGATAATAGTCCGAATAAGGTCAATAGTGTAAGGATTCATTTGTATGCCATGTCACTTCAGGACATTGGTGACCTTGACCCTCTACAATTTTTTTGTCTGCATAAAAACCAAATAATTCCAGTTAATGGAATTAAGTCAAGTTTGAACAGAATCCTCATTTTCTTTTGTTTGCTAACTTTTGCTACTGACAAATAGAGACTTTCTCTCTTTTTTTACAGGTTTCACACCTGATGAGGGTTCTCAATTAGATTTATTAACAACAAAAACAACACAAACAGTAGTTTAAAAAATTCTTGAAAGATCAAAGTTTGCTTAACACGTTTTACCATTATGTCTGTTTTAAAACTTGAACTGAATGGTAATATTAATTGCAGACATGGAAAAAAAACTA